>NKCI01000118.1:0-120659 GCA_003946985.1 Fusarium duplospermum | reverse complement strand
CTCCGCCGCGAGTCCAGCAAAACGCCCGCCTCCGACGACGTCTACGTGTACGTGCGTTATGTGTGTGTGTGTGTGTGTCCTGCACACCGAATCAGCCGCTTTGGCTGATGTACCGTAGTATTTGGCCACTTGGAGAGGCGTCGTGATGGTCAGCCGCATGCCTGGGCAGGTTAATCGGTTGGGGATGCGGCTTGACATCCATGAAAGCCCGCTGTGCGTGTCACTGAGTGAGATGAGAAGGGATACCGGTACATGCTGGAATACGGCTCGCAGCCTTAAACAATGACTCTCATGGTCAGAGAATGTACCCAGCTTGGGCAAATAATGACAGACCTGCCTCTCTGTTTGTATCTTTGAGCCATTCACCCGAGAATCCCGTGGCGTCTGTTTGATGGCTGTGACCGGGAGGTACTGTGTGGCTGGCTCAAACCTGCCGAACGAGGCTCTCACCAACCATGACCAAGTTGCATCCTAACATTTGATCAAGTCGAATGTAATTACGGAGAAACGGTTGAAGTAAACGGATCGCATATTTGATTGCCGTTTAAAATGACATCGGATACTTGCAGACCCAAGACCTCGAGTCGCATGTGGTTCTACGGCTGACTACATATTCGCGGCTCTTTGGGCTGCCCTTGTGCTACATCGGGTGGTTGCACGATTCCGAGAATAGACTTTGAATGCCTAGATGGGACGTCAATGCGAAACCTTGTCCCATCTAGTCATGTTTCTTGGTCAAGGTTTGGCAACAATGGCGTTGTGTTGGTTATGGTTAATTTGCCAATACTGTTGAGCTGCGTCAAGAGAAGAATTGACAAAACACGATGTTTCCCGGCTAAGAATCAATTTCAGACACGTTTTCATGAGTTAGTTAGATTGGCGAATTTGAATTTATTGAGAGGATTGTCAATCTAGCGGCCTTGATGTTGTTGTTCCCTTTGACTAACAGCAGAAAATGACCTCTCAGAGACCTAGAAGACATTGAGCTTTCCTCAACCCTAGTAGCGTTTCCAACCAGAGTTTGGCCAAAGTGAGTCCAGGTGCTGCCTGACCTTTCATGTTGGAGCAACGCGAATAAAGTGACGAGTGTTCCAACGCGTCACGGATGTCTGCTTCTGGGTTGGCGACAAACTCGTGGACGGGCCGTGTCCCGAGTTCTTGCAAGTCTCGACTCTGGAAGCACATCCATCTTGAGTGCCGGCTTTTAGACTTTCACCATGACCCGAAATGCCGAACGAATCATCCCTACATAGGCAGTGAATGGGAAAATTTTCTGAGGAGCTTGTCTTCGATCGACGCGAGTGGACCTGAGAACCCAGGATTCTACAGCCTGTATGAGCTCAGAGGATCGCTTTGAGGAGCTTTCTTGAGCGTTTACAAGACGCACTTGGAGCGCGTGCACCAATACCCATGACTGATACGGGCCCATTTCGCCTGTCGAGGGAGCCTGAGGATCGTCGTCCTCGTCGCCCGCATCGCCCTCTCTGGGAACAGCATCAGTGGCTCCCCTCCCCGGGCCCAAGTCACTGGCCTTCTCCTCATTCTCATGCTTCTTCCTGCGAGGGACAAAAGGCCTGGCATGAGCGTCGAACGAGCCATGATCAACCTACACCCTCCGGATGAAGTGCTCATAAACATGACATAACACTGCACGCATGCAGCCCTTTCAGGCTCCCAATACAAACCGCAACTAAAGCCAGCATCAGTACCCTCCCGACATCCCCATCTTTTTCAATCATACAGCATCCAGGGCCGCCTTGACCAACAGACAATGACATCTAGCTCATTCTACGGCCCATTGCTAATAACCAACAAGAACAGGCCCCATTGACAGGCTGCTGAGAAGCCCACGACCACCCAGGATGTGATCATCGGAGCTTTAAACCAGACTACATACCGGGTTCAGCGAGCCTGTCCACATGTGAAGAAGGGATCTGACCATATTCATCAGGGACCGTCCAATTCCCTGCCTCGGAGTATCTGAGGTCTCAGGTTCTTGGGCAAGGGTGGCCGAGTCTGGACGTGAGGGAGGTTAAGGACCTGGATGACACATTTGGGAGTATGGATGGACTGGTGTAGATCCGGAGTTTCGAAGAACCCGAGTGTCTATTTATTATAGTCGGCATGTACATGCACGTCCATACATACTGGGTTCATCCAAAACTCAACTATATGAACAGTCTTCTCTACGCCATTCAATATCATTCGACCTAGAAAACGGATCCGGCGAACATCCCAGACCTCATTATAGCGTATTTAGGGCAAGCCCATGAGAACCTGGCCACCCTTAAATGGCCGTGCTACAAAACCAAGCCACGAAGAAGCCCGACGTTGAGAAACATTTTACACCGAGGCTATGTAGACGTCATACCCATGGCAGATTGGACGAGCCCACAGCCAGAGTGGTTCGCCGGTATACGAAGAACGCGGATGCTATAGACAAGGCGATCATCGACGCGCTCGAAAAGACCAGCTTGACAATGCATCAGCTGAAGGACCTACACGAGGCGCAAGAACGTCTAGTCCGTCATCGTGGACGTCAATGAGCTAGTTGCACGAGAGACCATGACAACCTTAAGGGGAATGATCTTATCAACCGAGCGAAGGGACGGCTTGGTCACTGCAAGTACATCTACGAGACAAAGCTCGGCCTCCAGTAGATGACTGCCCTATCCCGCCACTGAGTCCCAAGAGAGACCGCGGAGATACTTCTATCCACTTATAGTAAGATATGGATGAAGATACCAATGACCAGCTGGCTGTCAGTTCGAATCGACACTGTGTAAGGAAGGGTCTCTGATGACTGTGAGACTCGAGACGGGAAGCTACTCAAGATTGTACAACCAAATCATGGTACAATCGTTCAAGACGCACCCAGAGAAGTACACTTTGTACGAAATAGGGTAATATTGAACATGACTGGGCTCACCTTCAGCAACTCATTCCAAGTATGAAGCTCCTCGTAAGATGAGCCAACCTAGAAAAGACTTAAGTCTTATCTGAGTTAATAGCTCGCTCACATAGATAGGGTAAAGATGGCAATATAGAGTGTAGGCATCAATCCTACCAACAGTCCTCACAAACGTCTTCATAGCTTCAACCCTGGGCCTCTAGGTAGTAGAGTGACGATCATGGCCGGTCTAACTACCAGTTACCGAATCTCCCCCATAAAGTTGGTGATGTTGATGGCCACTGTGATGGCAGCTAAGAAACACCCACACGACATGGTTGGTAGCAGGCCGTGCCTTGTCAGTTTGCTGGTCTCAGACCTCGAAGCTCTGTGCCAATGCTCGCGCATCACTCCAACCCAAGGAGAGCATCATGATATTAAGTCTCGCCGTAGCATTTATTCTCTTATAACTGCCGCTCAAAGTTTTCACCAACCCTTGAACAACCGAGAACCTCCAAAAATTTTACGCAGAAGCAGTTGTTTCCCCCCACTCACAAATCCAGATCGTCATCGTCATCGTCCCAAGCCTTGCGCCTGCTCACGACAATCTTCTCCTCCTCCTTCTTGTCGGCCATGGCGTTCAGCAGCTCCTTGAGCTGTGCCTCTGTGACCTTTTGTCGTAGCTGGCCCGTCTGCGCGAGCATGATGAGTCTGTTCTCGACGTCGGTGGCTCGCTCCTCTTTGACGAGGCGGATGCGGCCTAGTCGGTCGGCCGCTTCGGGGTGGAGGATCTGGTTGAGGATGCTCTGGCGCGCGTCGTCGTTTTGTCTGTTTCAGAAGAGAGGCATATTAGTATTGGGGTTGTTGGTGTAGAGAAGGCATTACTGACTGTCGCTGCTGTTCTTGCTGCCCAGAGGAACCGCCGCCGCCGCCGCCGCCACCTTGGGCCTTGAGCTGCTCGAGACGAGCCTTTCTGATCTGGAAATGATGTTATTTGTGCGCCTGAGCTTGTAGAAGAAGAGTCGCATACCTGTTCCAGCTCTGCGTCATCCATGATTTCTCAAGTATCGCGACGTCAATAGTGTGTAAGTCGATGTAAATCAGCCCAGCCAAACGCCGACCGCGGGGTTGCTTTGCTTGTCTCACCTGTTCTGTGGAGGGGCACGCAAAAACGTCACATGACCCCGCAGTGCATCAACCTTGATGCTTAACATCAGGCATTAAGAAAAGGTCAAGTGCTTTATTTAGCAAAGATGTTTTGAGCTACGATGGAGACGTGTGTTTACAAGGTTAAATAAAATTTAGTGGACGCTCTAGAGATGTTGCGCCTTTTCAATGCTTCTGTACATGAGCTCCCCAGACGCCAAATGACCCAGTTCATGATGCTTACCCCAAAAGACGCCTACCCCCTGGTAGAGATTGTGTCCTCTGCCTGAGGCTATCTATCGATGCCTCCTGCACCGGAATATATGCATTCCTCTTCTCCATTGCCTCTGCCCGCCTAGCCTTGACCATCTGCACCATCAGGTTATTGGTCGGCATGTCAAGGCCCAGTGTCTTTGCCCGCTTCAAAAAGTAGCCGTTCTGGTAGTTCATGTCCGTCTGCAGGCCTTTCTCGATCCGCTTTACGAGATCGCTGGGGGCCATGGCCTTGCCAGTGATTCTGCGATAGCAAAACCTCTTGAGACCTTCTCCTTGGAGAAAGTTGAGCAACTCAGTAGAGCCTTGGACCTCAGGAAGGTTTTCCACCACCATGGCGATCTCATCCAGAAGCTTGTTCATCATATTCTGTGCTGACCGGTTGTGCAAGAGGCCGTTGTAAGGTAAATCCAGAAGCACACATATCGGCTCAACGGCAGCCGTAAACATCATCGACGGGAGCTTGAATTTGAGCCATCGGTCGTAGGAACTTGTGGTTGCCTTGAGCGCAGGAGCTAGCTGTAATGATCCCAAGAGGGTTCGGTCGGGTGACGCGTGTAGGGTTTTGAGAGACCCCAGAACGCTGTCGGCCCTTGTGAGAACTGTTTGTCCAGACTTGAGCTCCTTCACCGAGCCACGATTTCGGTTGAAGACCAGGGCATGGCTCATGTGGCCCAGCATAAAGTTGGGCCCGGCATGTGTTCCGTTAAATATCTTTTCGCGGACCTCCTCGAGCACGCCCATGCCGTCGTTCATAAGGCAGATGGTTGTGTTCTCGTCCACTCGATCCTTGACGGAGGCGATCGCTTTGACAGCCTCAAATCCTCGACCCGTAACCAGTAATTGATTAATACGCGAGGTGCTAGGTGCGTCTGTCTCCTCAGCCAAGACTGCATTCTTTTCGGCGTATGCGCTGCTCCTCGTCCTGTCGGGCTGGACCTTTTCGACATTTCGGTATCGTGATTTGGGCATATCTCGGAAGGACAGCATTTCGACGGAATCGTACACACTGCAGAGAGCGTGGGCGATGAATCTTGATCGCTCATCATCGCCTAGGATATGGATCTTATGGACCGGCCCAGCTTTGGCTTTCCCGGCTGGCAGCACAACCGAAGGGACGTAGAATCGTGATGAAGGGGTTGTCGATGTCGGTGTAATTGATCCGGCCTTGACCTCCGAGCCTCGCCATGGTCGTTGTGAAGGCGGGCTTGCCAGCTCTGGAGGAATAGCCTCGGTCTTTTTGTTATGTGTGGTCGGGGTCGTGGCGGAAGCAAAGTGTCGCGTGAGCACCCCGCGGCTCACGCCGACACTATGTTGAAGCCATCGGTTCGATCTATGGGCTATTCGTGCGGTGGCCCGCGCCTGCGGTAGGCTCGCCACTTTGACGGCTGTGATCGGGGTCGTGAAGGGGGAGGAATTGGGTGGCCACAAGGTAGCCGGAAGCCCTGGAGACTCTCAGGCGGATGCGCGCATGAGGGCGCGTACGGTTGAAGACGATGCGACGTTGTTCGAGTCGCTTTCGAGATTGGCGAGGGAGTCGGTAAATATCCAATATCGTCGAGTTCGTCTTCAGTGGCGGATCAAGAAAAGTGGTGATGTCGATAAGTGAAGTGAATGCGTGGGTGGGAGATTATCGTTCAGCCGGAAGGCGAGTCCGTTTTTTCCCTCCAAGTTGAAAATGGAGCATGACCAATCAGAGGCTGCGGCCCAAGGGGACTTTTTGGATCTTTTTGAGCTGTTTTTGGAGGAGGCGCTATTGGTCAATTCGAGCTCCGATATCGTTCAGAGAATTGATAAACAGAAAACCCCTGGTAAAGAGCAGTTTGTGACGATGATTGCTTGATTCAATGTTTCATGTGATATTTTCGATACTGATTTTTACTATTTGGCACAGTTCAAGAGCTCTACAATTGCCCTTTTCAGAAGTCCACAGCTGCAACCGGTGAGCAGTCAAGGATCCAGCGTTTTACAGAGACAGAAACCACGGGAGAGTTAGAAAATAGTTGAATAGCTCGTAAGATAACACTCACCTTACTTTCCAGTTCAATATCTACGTACCAACCCAAATGCAGCTCACACACTTGCAGCAGGTCGACGAGTCAAGACGTTGAACTTCAAACACAGCATTACACCGCCAAGTACAAAGACCCCGGTAAATAAATATCTATACGCTAGTCCAAATTGGGTTTCAAGTCCATCAAGTTTCTGCACTGGCCCTGAAGTCTTTGAGACGACGTGAACATTTCATATTTGCGCCCTTCATCCCCATCATTTCCACGAAACCGGTAAAAAGATGGCAGACGTTAAGGATATCACGCCGGATCTTGACCGGTTAGATGGACAACTGGATGACCTCGAGGAGAAGCTGCAGCCCCTGATCGGCAACCTGGAGGGTATGGCTTCTGAGCTGCCCCTGCTGGACAAGGCCAAGCTGTTTTCACTGACCGCCTACGCCATTGAGTCGTTGCTTTTCTGTGAGTATTTGTGACCATCTTTTCCCAGTTTATCAGATGAGTGCCTGGACCGGAGCTAACAGTCTTTCTAGCATCACTGAAGCTCGAGGGGACGGACGCGCAGAACCATGCCGTCTTCACTGAGCTCAAGCGAGTACAGCAGTACTTTGGAAAGATCAAGGCCGTTGAGGAGCCTGCGGTAGAGGAGACGCGCAACTTGACAGTCAACCAAGAAGCCGCGGCGCGTATCCTGAAGGCTGACTTAGTATGCCGTGCCTCATGTTGATAGAGATGAAGATGCTGACCGCTTAAACAGGCCGACAACAAGGCCATCAGCAACAAGCTTGCGGAAAAGATTGCCGAGGAGCGTGCTAAGGCCTTGTTCAAGTCTGTCGAGAACAGGAAGCGACCGGCGGAGGATACGGCAGGTTCTTCGGGTTCTGCTGCTGAGACGCCTGATAGCAAGGGCAAGAAGAAGCAGAAGAAGAGCAAGAAGAGCAAGTCAAAGAAGTGAGAGGTTGCGAGGTCAGAAGAGAGTACCTTGACGGTTGATGGGTGGATATCGAAGGTGGACAGAGACTTGCGATGATACCCCAGGAGGTGCAGGTCTGCGAGGCATCAGGCAGCATGTTTTGGCTTTTAGAAAAGGAATGGTGTTTGGGAGTCTGACATTATCATTTCAGGGATAGAACTCTTCAGCCTCAAAACAAGAACGGCTTGCCGACATATCCATATACAGCCTGTTTAGCTGGTCTCGCTTCCATCTTCCGGATATCAAGACTCGTGGATGATCACGTCAAGGCTGTTACCTCGGGGTGATATGTGCAGACTCGCACTGCATACATGATTCTCATGGCGATGGCACATGAGGACTCAATCGTGGGCTATCGGGCGGAGTGGCATATTTGCAACATGTGCATGTGTCCTCTCGCACAACCGTCCAACCTGTCGCTTCCAGATCCTTGCAGGACTTTCCGCAGTTCTTCTCAATGTACCTGCTGAACTCGGTCTGGCATGTTCCCCCTTTGCCTTCGCACAACGTCTTCTTCCAGGTGCACATCTGCAGAGCCTGAATCAGCATTGTCGAGGCGAGAGAGCCAAGGGTGGGATCGATAGCGAGGCAGACGACAGTTCATTGCCTGACAGTGCTCCCGGGACTGCATACCTATCTGGCATCAAACCAAGCCTCCTGTAGAGAGAAGCAGGAAACCAGAATCTTGTTGGCTTTGAGGTAGAACATGTGGCAGCCTCGCTGCCCGAATCGGAAATAGAAGTCTCACGGCAGATAGCCCCGCCATTGCTTGTGCTTAACCAACTGCTTGCATGTCCCAGTGAAGGGGATCTATCCAGTATCCTTTTGACAGCGAAGAAGTATCAATTTAGAAATATGAATGTTGGACTTGGAGGAGTACTTGTTAAGCTCTTTTTTTGTAAACTCGCCTAGTAAACAAGGTTAACTTACACATGATCTCCCGGATCCATTGGAACCTCAAAGCTTCCACAGGTACCCCGGCCCCGGCAACGCCTTATCGTGCCCCGAGATAAGGAATGACTAATATTTCCTCCCCCCACTATCGGCGCATGAATTGGCTGTGAGTCAAGGCCCCAAGGCGATCGCGGGGCACTAAACCCCTCCATCCCGTATCTATCTCGTGGCGCCCAAATTCTTTTTCCTCGTTCTTGCAAGAGATAAAACGAATAGACGACAAAAAAATCATGGCGGTCATATACATTGACGAAGAGGCCGGCAGCGACCTTCCCGAGGTCCAGGGAACCGAATCAGCCCCCTACAAGACCATCTTTGAGGCCTTCTACCGTCACGGCGCCGAGTCAGAGTACCAGGTGAAGAAGAAGGACGACGAAGAGTACAAGCCCGCTGCAAAGTCGGCTTTGAAGAAGGCTACCAACTACGCTGCGCAACAAAAGAAGAAGCTCGAGGCTGCCGCTAAGCGAGCTGAGAAGGAAGCTCAAGAGGAGGCTGCTCGTGAGGCCGTTCTGGAGGAGGCCAAGAAGATCAAGATCGTCAACGATCCTTCCCTGCCTGAACCCGTCCGGATCAACCTTGGAGAAACCGACGCCGCTGTTATTGGAGTGCTCCGAAAGAACAAGGATGAACCCGCCGAGGGGGTGAAGCGTGTTTCTGTCCAGGGCCGCGTCCAGCGCGTTGCCAAGCAGGGTGGTCTTATCTTTGTGACACTCCGCCGAGGACTCAACCACATGCAGTGTCTTCTCTCTGGAGACCTCTCCAAGACATACGATGCCCTTACCCTCATGCGAGAGACGTCGATGGAGATCATCGGCGAGCTCTGGGAGGTTCCCGCCGGTGCCCACGCCCCCCTCGACCGCGAGCTGCGCGCCGACTTTTTCAAGATCATCGCTCGAGCCCCTGGAGGCGACGATGCCTTTACCAACCAGGTGCCCCTCGACGGTGACACCCAGACCCTCCTCAACATGCGACACCTTACCCTCCGTCACGAGAAGCCCGCCGCCATCATGTTCGTCCGCGACGTCATTGAGTCGGCTTTCCACACCACGTACAAGGAATTGGATGTCAAGAAGGTCAGCCCTCCTGCTCTTGTGCAGACTCAGGTTGAGGGTGGTGCCACTCTTTTCAAGTTTGACTACTATGGTGAGACTTCGTACTTGACTCAGTCCAGTCAGCTCTACCTCGAGACTGTCCTGCCCGTCCTGGGTGATGTGTACTGTATCGAGAAGTCTTTCCGAGCTGAGAAGTCTCTTACACGCCGTCATGTAAGTGCCTCGCTACCAATTAGCTTGACCCATTGAATGCTAATCATCAATAGCTTTCCGAGTACACTCACGTCGAGGCTGAGCTGGACTTTATCACATTCGATGACCTCCTGGGCCACCTTGAGCATGTCATCTGTCGGGTTATTGACTTGACTCTTGAGAACCCCATCGCTGCTGAGGCCATCAAGAAGTACAACCCCGAGTTCAAGAAGCCTGAGCGACCATTCCTGCGAATGCGCTACTCGGACGCTATCGACTGGCTTCGGGAACGGGGCATCAAGAACGAGGAGGGCAACGACCACACCTTTGGTGATGATATGTATGTGAATGTTTGGAGTTTCAACGTACCGTATTTGCTAACTCGTATTCAGTGCCGAGGCTGCTGAGCGCAAGATGACTGACGAGATCAACCGTCCCATCTTCCTCACTCACTTCCCCGTCGAGATCAAGTCCTTCTACATGCAAAAAGCCCAAGACGACCCTCGTGTGACCGAGTCAGTCGACTGCCTGATGCCCGGAGTCGGCGAGATCGTCGGCGGCAGCATGAGAATCTGGGACTGGGAGGAGCTCATGGCAGGATACAAGCGTGAAGGAATCGACCCCTCGGGCTACTTCTGGTACACGGACCAGCGCAAGTACGGCTCTACGCCCCACGGAGGATACGGTCTCGGAGCAGAACGGTGTGTCACTTTTTGCCGCCTAATGACTGAATTGTTACTGACTTCTTGTGCAGATTTTTGGCGTGGCTTCTCAAGCTCTGGACAGTACGAGAGGCATGCCTGTATCCCCGTTTCATGGGTAGATGCACACCCTAGATGACTGTTGTAGAGGGTATGGAGTGGAAAAAGAGAGCAAAATGTCATGATAGAGTACACAGAAGAAGAGCCCGTCTAGAATTGTCTTCTAGAAATAAACAAGCACAACTGTTTTACTCACCTATTGCTGTCCCCCGTTCCTTAACTCCGTGATGCATGGTTTGTAAACGCGGCTGTCAACGGAAGAAGGTCCTGGATCCCTCTGGACCCCTGCCCGCGCGCATGCCTATACCGAGGCCTTACGGGGCAAATCCCTCCACCCACCATGGAAACCCGGGACCTCCAATTGGTCGGGGTTCCTTGCAGGCTTAGAACCACCGAAATCCGAGTCCCCGGCATTCTTTCTTTCCCCCATCTCCACGGCCGGCAACTTGATTCACATTCTTCTTCTTCCTCAACAATCAATTCGACTTCACCACCTAACCCCCAAACACTCCCATCCCTACATATCGACAATGGCTCGTAACCGATCCGTAGGCCGCGCTCCTGCGCGCCCTTCTGCGCCCGCTCCCAAGCCTCAGCCTCAGCAGGCTCGTCCTGCTGCCACCATGGCTGCTCCTCCTCCCGCTGCTGCTCCCCAAGCCATGCCTCCTCAGGCTGCCGCTCCCGTCTCTCAGGGCCCAGGTCTCTTTGGTCAGATGGCCAGCACTGCTGCGTGAGTCATTCTTCGTCCTCAATCGCAAACCGGAACAGAGTCCCGAAACTGCGCTTCTTCATATGTGGAGCAATGATATACACATCATGGCCCTCTCATAGCCTCTCCTCCAAACACGTGTGACTAACTTTGAATCCTTACAGCGGTGTCGCTATCGGCTCTTCGGTCGGCCACGCCATCGGCGGTCTCTTCTCCGGCGGTTCCTCCGAGCCCGCTCCCGCCCCCGTCCAGGCCCAGGCCGCTCCCCAGGAGCAGTCTTACAACAACTGCGCCGGCGCCGCCCAGAACTTTACAAAGTGCATGGACGACAACAACGGCAACATGCAGATCTGCAACTGGTATCTTGAGCAGCTCAAGGCTTGCCAGGCTGCCGCCGGCACCAACTAAATAGTGTGCTGCTGTTGAGTCACCACATATGTCCGTTACGATTTAGAACACGAGGGAAAGAAAAAGAGAAACTTTGATATCAAAGGGGGATTAAGAGCATAGGGGATCCCAGGCGCGTTTCCCCCTTGGTTAGCGTGCGTTATTACAGGATCTGGTGGGAAAATACTACTGTTACAACTCTCGGCACAACCGTCCATTGTATAATACCAAAAGGGACCAAAAAAAGATCTCCATCCCACTCCACTGGGAAAACATTACGCATCCTTCTCTTCCTCATCTGGCCGTGGCTCGAAATTCAACTTGTAAATGTTAATATACGTGCAATGATGTGTTGAAAAGGGAGATGCAACTTACAGAATTTCCATTGTACAGTTGTTGATCCCTCTGCTGATTCTGGAAGGCTCGGATTCGGGACTCATCCCGAGGGCTGGCTGGTGCATCGTCGTCATGCGCCGGTGCCTGCGATGCTCCCCGGTCTTCCCTAGGCCCAAAGAGCTCCAAGAACCAGGTGAAAAAGCCGAGGATGAAGTAGATGAACCTCGTAAAGATGTTCCCCGAGTCATCGTACGCAGATACGTACTTCTTGACGGGAATCAACACCAGTGTTGACGACGGTGAGAGGCCGAGGTCCCCAATGGCCTTGTCCTCTTCCGTCTCGTCAATGTTCTTGTTAGGTAGCGGTGTAAGCACTTGCTTGAACGTGTACGGCTGCTTTCCGTCTGTCCTGCTCTCGTCTACCCAACTGCGCACCTCCTTAAGAGCTGTCTCCGACTTGAATCGCGACCGGAGAGTCGATCCATCAAAGAGTCGTACCTGAAGCGCTGTCATGCTGCCAACCTTGTTCATGGAAGGTAGCTTGGTCACCGCCTCAACTGGGGTTTCAACCGTCTCGGCACGCTGCTTTTGGCGCTCTTCGGCACGCATTCGCCTCTCTGCCTTGTCATCTTCGATGCGCTTGAGAATCCTCGCACGCTCCTCTTGATCCTGCTGCTTGCGCTTCCTCACTGCATCAGCCGCTTTGTGCGCAGCTGCATTGTCATTATCCATGGCAGCCTTTGCTCTGTCGGCCTTTGCGCGCTCCTCTTTAGCCTTCTTCTCGGCCTCCCTCTGCGCCGCCAACTTGGCCGCTCGGTCAGCTAATATCCGACGAACAGTCTCAGACGTAGAGGTCTGAGGAGTCTCGGCTGGCGGTGCAGTCGCCGGGGGCTCTGGCTGTGCTGGGGCACTTGGTGGTGCCGCCGGGGCCGGCTGGGTGGCAGCTGACGATGACGTTGTGGAGTTGAAGACACTCTGGACCCTCCGGATGAACTCCTCCTTGCTGGTGCCAGGCGTGATGTACTCCTTCAGATCACCATTCTTAATGATAACCACAGTTGGAGTCCGGGGTAGAGGGAAAATCTGCGCCAGGTAGCCAGCCTCCTCAGAGCCGGCTGTGAGGCGGAGTGCGATGGCATGGTCCTTGATGAGGTCGCTCAGCTGCACACACTGCGAGTTAGCGACAAGAGATCCAACCCCAGGCCATTGATCTGCAGATCCAGAATCCTACCGTTTCATCGGTCAGAAACTCATTCTCCCACTGCACTCCCTCTTCGCTCTCATCTGTAGCACACGTGAGCACATCGCCTTTTGTCGACGCTGCAGGGGATGAAAGACATACCTGTCACGAAGCAGAGGACGAGCTTCTGTTGACCGACGGCGGTCGAGATTCCATCCTGGAGAGATCCTTGGTAGAACATTTTGAAAGGGTGGAAATTGAGTTATTGGTTTGATTAAATGAAGCGCTTAGAAGACGAAACAGGGTCGAGATATGCCGAGGAGTTGAGAGCCTCTCTTCTGCTGAACAGATGTGAATAGGTGTCTTTGAGCGTTCTCACGAGGCTGAGAGCTTCTGGCGATGGTCTGGAATGCGCAAAAGAGTATGATTCATCGACATGCGCATATCAGATGGAACAACAAAAGACTCAAGAAGAAGGCAAAAGTCAAAAGAGAATCAACAAGGAATTGGGCACGAGGGCATAAGCGTTTTCTCAACAGTTTGATCTCATCCAAAAGGTTCAGTCCAGGTACAGTAGCACCAGCTTGGGGAGCTATGACGCTGGAGGCATCACGTGGCTGAACATGCCGAAGCTCGGCTTTGTAGCTGACTAACCCTGAATTTTGAAGCTCGCCATCCAGTAGAAACTTTGCGATGGGTTGCATGAAAGGATGCCATGGATGAATGAGTCAACAGCAACTCTGTCTGCTGTGATTTTTTTGTACTCTTCTTGGATACTTAAAATAATCTCAGTTTGTCAAAGTAGAAGGTGAGTCAATCTACAGGTAGATGTGCTGAAAAATGTCCATCGACGAAGCTTTCCTCCCTTGGGCTGAGGGCAAAGGCGTCAAGTTGAAAGGCATTGAACCTCGAATTCTCCCTGGTAGAGGTATTGGTGTTGTCGCAACTCGCGATATTAGAGTAAGAAACCCCGATTCTCTTAAAATCTTTCTAATTGTATTCCCAGGAAAATGAGGCCATCTTGACAGTTCCATTGAAAGCCCTTCGCACGATAGAGACCGTGCCAAAACACATATCTGAGGCTCTACACGGCGTCTCAGTCCACGGCATCTTGGCTGCTGAGATTGCTCTCGACAAGAGCGATGACTTTGCTGTTTGGAAGACAGTCCTCCCAACCAGGGAGGATCTAGAGGCTGGCATGCCCATGATGTGGCCGAGTGAGCTACAGCTACTACTTCCAAGGCGAGCAAAGGATCTCTTGGACAAACAAACTGCTACTTTTCGACGCGAGTGTGAAATTGTCTTGAACGCTTTTCCGAATTTAACTCGAGATGACTATCTATACGCTTGGGTGCTCATCAACACCAGAACCTTCTACAACAGCATGCCCAAGATGAAAGCATACGCTCAGGCTGATCGGCTAGTCTGTATGCCAGCCGCCGACCTTTTCAATCACGCTGACCAGGGTTGTCAACTTTCTTTCTCGCCTTTGGGGTACACTATTAAAGCGGACCGTGTCTATCGTCAAGGTGAGGAAGTGTATGTGTCGTATGGGCCCCATTCGAACGACTTCCTCCTTACCGAGTACGGCTTCATTCTCGGCACAAATCGCTGGGATGAAGTCTATCTCGATGACGTGATACTACCGCTGCTAAACAAGACTCAGCGCGCAGAGCTGGCGAGTATCGATTTCCTGGGTAGATTCACCCTTGACGATCAGACACTCGGCTGCCACCGTACTCAGGTGGCTCTGCGAATGCTCTGCTGCACTCCCAGGCAATGGCAAAGGTTCTTTGATGCCGAGGATGATGGGCATGCGTCGCAAGACGAGGTGAATGAGCTGTTGCTGATGGCTCTAAAGGATTTTCTGGGAATAATTGCAAAGACCATGGACGAAATAGATGAAACGGAGGAAGGCTTGGGAAACCAGCGAGAACTGCTGCGCCAAAGATGGCAACAGATTCAAGCCATGATCACAAAGACAATAGAGACTCTTGAATGACTTGTTCCCCCACCAATCTTGCTATTGGTTGTTTCTGGGAGGCGGTTGGTCGATTGGGAGGCCCAGGGCACGACTCAACTCTTCCAGCACGGCTGAGGTCTCTCCGAGGTTGATGCGATGTTGGTTCACAATCAGTCTGGTAGAGTGATTAAACCGACCTGGGTCATCCAACCTGTCGAGAAGCTGTATTGGAACGATTGCCTTGTACAAGTGGAAGCCGGGTTCACCTCTACAGGTGACGAAAACGTGAACCTGTCGCGTACGTGTCAGCTAATGACTCTTTGCGTAAGGAAGAGCATGACCAACCAAGAACGATCTGCTTTTGTAAGAGGCACAGATTTGATCGCCGGTTACGTATTCGGGCCTCTTTCCTTTTGGGTCCGGCTTTTCTGGTTGACTGTCAAGGAACAGCCTCTGCTGCTGGGCGAGAGCAATCAGAACAGCAACGACGTATGGGTCGCTATATTTGTCTTTAGGACAAACGCTTTCGAAATTGGCTTGCCCTTGACGTCGTATCTCTTCGTCGGAAGACCCTAATCCGCAGAGAAGTTTGCGAGCCTCTTCAAGGTTGCCCAAGTCGAAATGAGCCATTTGAGGGAAGTCCCGAGACGATTCCTTCTAGTTGTACGTGTTGTGGATCGGGATGTTGAGGATTTCGGCTCCACGATATCGATATGGGATCGTCGATCTTGAATGCGTCAGGGAAGGTATATCGAGAGCAGGGAGGAAAGTTACCTGAAAGCTGAAGGCCAGAGGCCAAACCCGCGGAGCAAAGCCGGTATAAGATACCAACAAGACGACGTTGTTCCCTCGTTCAATTGGTTAATGACTCTTGTGGCAGCCAACAACGGAGATGCCGCCACGTTTACCCACGGGCTGCGGAACCGTGAGTAACCCATTGTATTACGCTCCCAGCTTGCGTTGTTTGGGACTTGTCGAGATGCCGTCTCATCCAAGATCGTGCAGTCGATAGCCCGTAGTTGCTTATTATCTGTCCAAAGCAACGGGTTGACATACATCTCAGCGATATAAACCTCGTGGACTATGGCATTGAGTGACAGGAACTCCAATTGGCGAGGTTGCAGCAAGCGTTGCGCTGGATGTGGTTGAGAAAACACTTCTGCGTCATTGGTGGAAGATTGTCCGAACCCGGTCTGTATGGATTGATCCAATTGAGGAGGAGGTGGTCTGTAAGCTGGAGGGCTCCGAGATGGCCCTGCTTCAGCCTGAGGAGGTGGTGGTCTGTAAGATGAAGGGCGGCTTCGAGATGGCCCTGCTTCGGCCTGAGGTTGTCTGAACCTGACTTGTTTGCGAGGCTGTCGAGATGGAGGGGGCGTTGACTCTACTCGATTGCGAGATGTTCCTGGTTCGGCAGATGGGTCCTCGTACACAACAGGTAGACCTTGCGGCGATTGAGGAGCGGTTTCGTTGGGGCTGAGGCTGAGCGGGGATTGAGAGCCTTCTGATCCCGAGAAGAAATCTTCAACGCTCACCCGACTAGAAGAAGGCTCTGCTCTTGTGGACGGTTTCGCTCCTTTGGATGGTTGTTCATACATAAAACGGTGGTAGTCCTTTCGTCTTTGATGAGCCTCTTTATCTTTTATCCTACGACGCGGCAGCCTTATCTCGGGTCCTAACTGGTCGTATCATGAGCCTTTAGGAGTCTTGCCAAATCTCAGGATAACCTACAGTGATTTCGCCAGTAGAGGAGGTGGCAGACGGGCTGGTCAGCACGGATAGCTCAATCTCCTCGGCGGGTGTGTCGCCGTCGCCTTCGCCTTTGCCTTCATCGATGTCCTCTGTCCTCCTTCTCCGAAACAATCTTCTACCCAAAGATCTGATAAGAGAGGAGAACTTGACCATTGTAATGACTGCAAGTGGCGATAGAAATGGTATGGATCCAAAGAATGTATGTGCTTGGTGGAGTGGTGGATGTTGATGTTGATGAAAGGTGGAAGAGGATGGCTGAGCGGAAGAGGGCTGTTCAAGTATGGATGAGAGCACCCAGTGCACTTTCCTTAAGAGGATGATTCACAGACAGTGTCAGCCATTGTAAAAGAACGAGCGACTCAATTTGTTATGGCAATCTGGACCCTGATTCAATCCTCCTTCCAACGCTGGCTCTATCAAGCCGATGCTCTTTCAGCATCACCTAAACTGTCGTCAAATCTGCACCGTTTTCCCAAGACCAACCCAATTTTCTGGCGTAGCTAACAAACTATGCTAAATTTTTTGTCTTATCCTCCCATTTTCGTTTCCGGCTTACTTCTTCGCCTTGACCTCCTTCTCTCTGCTTGACCTCCTTCTAACTCCGCCCCGCCTCCCTCTCCTCCCTCTCTCTCCGTGTGGCCTCCATCTCGGCCAACTCCTTCCTCCTCGGGAACGTACTGCCGTCAAGCCCCGTTCCGTAAATTGCCTCGGCAAGCATTCGAAGCTGCTGGGGGAATCGAGAGTCGGCGTAGTGATAGGTGGCGCCAAATTGTTCGAGCGCCTTGTGCAAGTCCTGGAACTCACCTTTGGTCATGCCAAAGTCCTCGCACTCCTTCTGCTTCTCGGGTGTCCACCACGGTGGAAGAAGGCCGTTTCTGGTTGCCGCTAGTTCGAGGTAGCGCCTGAAGGCAGGTAGAGAATCGGGACGCTTGGCGTAAACGGTGCCCTCTGGGGGTTTTATACCACCGCCGCCGCAGTATTCATCCGTGCGGAAGCGGTAGCTGTCGATGAGGATCCGGTAAACATCCTTCTCGGAGCGGTCGTGCAGAAAGGTGCCGTTCTCCAGACGAGTAAAGGGATAAGCGATGGCTTGGTCTAATCCCTGGGGTGGTGACGGGCCATAGGCGCCCTTTGCTTCTTCTTCGCCCAATAGTGCTTCAAGAAAATTCGGATCAACTTGGAACGTAGGCCGCCTAGAGGAGTTTCCAGGCGTAGATGACTTCGTCGCACGGCAGGGCCCCTTGTGGTTTGGCCAATCGATCCGCTGGCACTCTTTGGAACAGTATCTGGCTGATAAACACCCTTTGCACCTCAACAGGTTAACCCCAGGCCCCTCCTCCTTGTTGCAGGTGTTGCAGCCGGACATGATGTGAAATGACCTGTAATTCCTCTAGATGCTTTAGGATATTGAACAAGCTTGAAAGGAAGAAGATATGAGTTTATGAGAAAATCAGGCTCGGGGAAGCGATGGGTGTTGGTTCAACTTGAGGATCATCTAGAGCTGAAACGGGGCGGCAATACCCTACCTACCCGGCAAGCCACCAGTTTACCGGGCCAGTCAATGCAGTAGTTTCCCAACGACTTTCACCAATGCCGATTGAGATCCCTCGCAGGTGAGACATGTAATGTACTCTCGTCACATTCTGGCTTGCTTCATCCCACCCTTTGAAAACTGTATCCCGCGTCTAGTCTCTCTCGACCTTCCACTTAAAGTGACCCCTGTCGGCTTGATCTTGATGTAGCAGTACATCCCGCCAATTCCCGGGTACACTTGTCGCCAATGCTTGATTGAACTTCTCTTGTTGTCTCATATGGGGAGTTGTTGTCTCAATTGAGTTGCCCCCGCTTTCCCAGCCTCATGGAGCCTGTTTGACTTGCTCTGTTGTCTCATTTGAACGGCAATCCAAGTCTTGATAATAGCCGGTCTTAGATAGCCGACAAAGGTCAGGCTTGGAGATTTAGTGGTACTTCTTTAATTCTAGTATTAGGCTTTTTGAAGAATATAGGCGAAAGTGATAATGGCTGATTGCTCAAAGAGGGTCACTTCTTCAACACATAGCAGCTCTTCACCACAATTGAGAAGCTCTCACATCACTTCTCTCAGATTGTTTCCCCAAGTGCGGGGCAGGGCAAATTAACCGAGTGTAAAGACTGCATACATTTCATGGCTTGATAAGAGGGGTTGTTGGTGCTTCAGGCGTTCTCATGTTCTCTCCTCCTCTGCAGGATACATCTCAACTCAACTGAATCCACACCCACACCCTTTTTTCACTTAAGACAATTATTTGGTAACTTCCGTTGATGAGCGGAGACTACTCAAGACACAGGCATCGGCTATCAGAAATCAATATCACTCCCTGCCCGATAGCGGACCGAACTCCTCAAAGCCACAATGTAATGACAACACATCCAATGCAAAAAAATTGATATTCTGGCGTCTCTGAAACAGGCGGCACAGGATGTACGCCAAGTCTCACCGGGTATTGAGCAACGAACCATGTCCTTTCAGACGCGCGTCCTGAGTCGAATACCCGGGATGCGGTGACGATGGCTTCCTTGGAGGCTTGAACTGCAGGGTTGTCACAAGAAGGCGGTGATGAACCAGGTTGAGGCCAGCTGAACAGAAGATCTGCATTTTGAATCATCAGAACGCCTCCGGGTATTAGAAAAAGTCCCTGGGGGTAGACTGTCTCATTCATGGCTGCAGGGTCTGTGAATATCAGCCGCTTTCTCGGCAGATCAGTCCCGGGTCATGTCTCCCTAGGTAACTGTAGAGGAGTCGCCCTGCAGAGATTGCGAAATATCACATCTCTGTTAGGATGATGTATCCTTCGATGAACCAACTTTGCAATTGGCACTGTCAAGGCTACCGTTATCTACGATGGGGGCATCGAGTTCCGTTTCTCTCTGCGAAACTTGCCATTGACAATGTGAGCTCCGCGAATTGGACCACTTTTTTCATGAATAAAGGACCACCAGGAATGCAATTGGATCAAAGGAAGTAACGGGCGGAAAACAATCTCAACAATGATCCTAAGATCTATGATTCTTTGAATTGAGTACATGTCTAGTGAGGAAAGTGTTGAAGGTTGGAACGCTGCTGGACACGTGACCTCCGAATGCCTCCCATCCTCGGGGATGCTATCACCACTTTTTCTCAACGGCATCTCTCAACGGCAATGCTCAAGCTATCCACCGACCTTCTCGTTCGGCTCCGGCCCATTGGGTCTTTGGAGAGGCCGCCGAATTCCCACTTCTGTCCGCTAGCGCACCGGACGAGTCAGGCTCTCTTCAACCTCTGGATCGCCGCAAGGTTCAAGACTCCATCATGGAGGCCACGACAGTTTAAGCCCCATCGAAATGACGACGATCGCTCCTGTAAGCGGCATCCACAAGAGGGACCAGGTCCACAGAGCACTTTTTTTACAGGCCTTGTAGCGTCTGCAACGTCACTAGCCAGGGGCTGCCGGGGTTCGTGATGGGGACTTTGCAGAAATCGAAAGTCTGCCCCGGAAATCGCCTGGTCTTTTGAATCCTTCCCCCTGCAATGGATAGAATGGATTGCTTGCTGTTCATGATTCTTCCAACGTCCCTTCGTTGTCTTTCCTTTCCCTTCATGTCTCGTTGACGGCGGCGGCGATGCCAGCTACTCGCTCTCCTTCTGCTTCTCCCTCGCAAATGCTCTCCTTTCGGTCTATACTTTTCGCTCTTTTACTTGTCCTGGCGCGTCCTGGTCTGGCCGCGTATGTCCAGTTCCGGGATTGCACCACCGTCTCCGAGGATGCTCTCGCGTCGCATCCACGGTTTACTCCCCATGGCTTCGGGGCATCCCTTGACGAACGACGCAACGAGACACAACTTCAACTAACCATCGCGGGCGAATATGCGGACCTCAAGTCGTGCGAACAATACCGCCAACAGGATGCTGTTTCGATGAACTTGAGCTTGGCTGCCCTCGGAGGGACGAATCGATACAATGGCGAGGTTATAAACTCGACTTGCGACGCAACATTTTGGGCCTCTCGGAACATTGACAGGCGAATACAATACTTCGAGGTCCTTTTCCGAATCGATCATCCAGCGCCCCTGGCAGCTTTCGAACTCGAGTTGGATATCTGGGGCTCCGACCACCGACAGGTCGCATGTCTCAATGCCTTCTTGACACCAGATATTGGACTTACTATGCAACGTATTTCCTTCTGGGGGCCGGTTATCGCTTTCGCATTGGTTATTCTCGCTGCTGGCTGGCGAGAGTGGTCAAATCTAGTGCAGCCATTACAAGACGATGAAGAGGGCTCTGTTCAAAGACCATCGAACAGGTCACACCTCACCAGGATCGCCGACTGTCTCTCGTACATCCAATTCATCTTCTTCGCTGGGGCACTCAGTCTCAACTATCCGGGATTTCTGCAGCCGATCGTTAGCTCGACGAGTTGGTCAACCCTGATGCTCCAGCGAGGCATTGTAATGAGACATTCACACTACTTTGGTATTCGCGACGGCATTCACGAGATCAATGGCACATTTGGTGGAACATCGGGCCTCGAACACATGATACAGGTCATGGGCGCCCCTGTCAACATGGACACCTGGGGAAACATCGCTACTCTTGCCACTGTCATCCTCATCTGCCTTTTCATCCTCATCCACGTCGGGCTCAGCCTCAGATGGACACGGGATTGGTTTCGACAAGCTGGACAATGGAGTCTGGAGAGCTCTGCCCGAGACAATCACAAGGCAACCATGTGGGTTGCGTTGCGTGTCTTCCTAAGCTACCTCTTGCTCCCTCTTACGGCCTGGGCAACTTACCAGATTGACATGGCTCGCTTCTTGCCTTCACAGTACACCATCTTGACAGTCGTGGTGATCACCCTATTGGTTCTGGGATGTTGGTGGGGGCTGTCTTCACGGAGCCCCCAGAACATGGGGTATCTACTCATCGACGAACTCCATAGGCAGGAAGCCGATGAAGTACCATCACGAACCCAGGACTATTACACATTGGCTACCTTTGGCTTCCTTATACTCCGCGGATCTATAATCGGAGGCTTGCAACACTTTGGAACGGAACAGCTGTTTGCCCTTATGGCTTGTGAGGTTGGCCAACTTGGACTTGCTATCTGGGCTTGGTCGGTCTCTGGCTTGCTTTCAAGAGCTACGGTGGTGACATGTGCCCGACTGTGCATTTTGCTTCTGTGCGTAGGCATGGTGCCCGATCTAGCAAGTCACAAGGCCTCCAGTGCTCTTGGATACATCATCTTGATGTTTCATGCCCTCTTCATGGTTGGCATGTTTCTCGTTCCCTCGGCCTACGACCTCGTCCAATTTGCCATAGCTGCGGCCAACAAAAAGACAAGTCCTGAACAGCCAGACAAGGACGAGGACCAGGAACGCCCTCAAGTAGGTGACCACCACCTCGTACAATCTCACTGTTATGCTAACTTGGTATCAGGTGTTTGGCCTTCGACAACTCTCAAGGCGTCCTACGACTGTGACCAACCTGTCCGTACGGGGTCTAATAGTCGATCACGAGAGGAATAGCTCACTAAGCTCAAAAGCACCTTCGGTCTGCTCGCCTCGCGCTTCATCTTTCAGTTCAGAACCAGTATCACCAGAGCTACTACGTACATATTTCCGATCCCCAAGACCCGAGCGGTCGTCATCGAGTCTGAGGAATCATCAATTCAAGGCTCTTCCGGGAAGAGTAACCCCTGAGAGCATCTCCGAGAGCACAAGTGAGAGTTCGAGTGATGGCGGTTCAGGGGGTGACATGGGATTGGAACCTGGAGAGGTGTCACCGGCGTGGCAGATGGCTTCGCCGTCAAATCCAAACGTTGATTACTCGTTCAGGGAGGCTGATCTTTACTATGTCAAGCCTCGACGAGTGTCATTCCGCCAAGCAAGTCCCACCAGCTCTGATGATTCTGGTAGGCCGGCGAGTTTCGTGAGCAAGATTAGATTCTGGTCACGATGACAGTTTTTTTTTTTTTTTTTTTAGAAAGCATTTGCATTTAGATACCATACAAGCGATTTAATTTAGTCAACAATACAAAACCTTGTTCCCCTGTGTCGTCCCATTCCCAAAACAAAGGATGAACGAATGTTGCTGTGCAACCACGCCCTGCACGCCGATATGCCCTAGAGTATTAAACTCACCAAGACAAACTTACAGAGGGAACCTCAAGGGTCTGTTGCCCAAGTCATCCCATCCAATCTGAAAGATGGCCTTGAGGTCAGAGTCCTCCAGCATCTTGCAGTCCTTCTTGTGGCCCTTTTCGCGCCAACCTGTCGCCTGGCAATCCTGCAAACCAATCAATACAACGATCCAACGGCGTGGTTATGTTTGCTTGAAAAATCTCACCTTGTCGCAGTACCAGAAAAAGTGGCATTTGGCACATGCCTTGAGTGAGGTTCCCTGTCGCTGGCAGGCGTGGCAAGTTCTCATTCCGCCGTCGTGCTGGATCGAGAACTGCCGCACGCGGACACTCAGCGACATTAGATGGTTCAAAGACGTTGGGAATATCTATGAGTGTTGTTGTCAGATTGTCATGTCAAGGACAGCGGGTAGGGGGATAGAATACCTTGAAAAGGTCCTTCTCGCGGTCTCTAACGCGAAGCATATACTGAACATGTTGCCCCAGAATCAAGTGCTCCGTGAGGTAACCCTTCCTAACGGGGCGCAAGACGGCCATGGTCCAACCAACTTGGGGCTCAGTGTTGTGGAGGGCATTCGAGTCTTGACTTCCTGTCTTGAATTCGATCGGGCACTGGTTGCGGTAGTGGTCCTGGATCCAGAACCGGACACCTCCGGGGATGGAACTCGTCTGAATAATCTCGGCAAGAAGACACCAAGCCTTGCGAGGCTGTATGTTATGTCCGTCGGTGGCGAAAGCAAAGTAATCTGGACTGTTTCTGGGCGAGATGGGAAGACCTCCGAGGCGAGGAAAGACAGCTTCGTTGCTGAGGTCGGCAAAACCGTCTAGGCAGGCCTTGCTGTCTCTCCAGAGCCAATCCTCGAAGGCTTCAGGGTCAAGCCCTTCGGGCACGACGGATGGGTCTACCCTGCCCATGATGGTGTTCCAGTGGGCTAGGCTCTGGAGCGTTTGCTTGCTGCTCAACCCCTTGGGGTGGTCGTCGCCCAGGAACAAGAGGCAAGCCTGGTGGTGCCGCTCGAGTAGAACCATGTGTCTTGCACGCTCGTTCATCACCATGAAAGAGAAGCAGGCGATGGAGTAGAGATGGATCGAGTAGTGGTCAAATGCGCCCTCCTTGGTGAGCAGGTCGGCGCATTCCCGGATGGCGCGATACCTCCTCCACACGGCGTCGTCAGTGGCCTCGGACCGAGTCCCCAAGAACTCGTACAGATACCACGATTGCTTCAGTCTCTGGTCGCTCTCTTCCAGACGCTGCCCCTCGAGGGAGCACAGGCTACAGGTGCATGTGAACTCGCGGAGTCCCGCCTGGCGTCCGACCCTGTCCCGGAGCCTGTTGAGGTAGCAGATGGTGATCTCCTCGCCCTCTGCTATATCCCTGAGAGCGTGGAGGGTGAGCTTCCCCAGGATCTCGTTCCAGGAGTCGTGGGCATTGTTCAGACAGGCGTGGTTGACACGCGAGGCTATCAAGTAAAGACCGTGAACGTCTTCGGCGGGTCCCCTCAGACAGTTGCTGCAAAAGACGCCCCAGGCCGGGTCTTCCGAGTTGAACATGTCCAGGCGGGTCAAGTTGAAGTATGCCGTCTTTTGGGCTGGAGTGAGGTTTCTGACTTTGCGGATGACCTCGGCCTTGACGTTTTGGATCTCTGAAACGACGGGGTTCGTGAGGACGGGGGCTTCGGCTAGGATTCGAGTGCCTTTAGGGATGGGCTTGGTTGCAATGAGACCTTTTCCCTTGCCGGGAACGTCCCGGATGGCATACATCGGGGAGTCCATGTTCTGGTCGGTGGCCATACTTTGGTTGATGCCTAAAGTTGAGGGGAGAAAGACTTAAGGGGGAGAGGACGGAGATGATAACGGTGTGGTGAGCCGTGGGTCAGATGGGCACTACTCTCGCACTTCTGCGGGTGACCGGTACTATTCAAACTCCTTCTCTCAAAGCACTGGATGTAGCAGGAATCCTGTATCGGTAAGCTGTTTGCTCAATATCGTTTTGTGGCGTGGACGGGATGCAATGACCCGCTCAGGGGGGAAACCAGCAGGTGCTATAAGCATATCAGCATCAACTGTTGGGTTGATCATATCTCATTCAGGCGTTTAAAAGTTTGTTTGACTTATCATTTGCACTGCCTTCACCGGCATTAGGACAATAAGCCGCATGTTGAACGGTTGAGTAGTGTGTGAGCAACTCGGGTAGTGACAGGTTGGTATCCGATCAGCCGACTATGAATAACAATCTTGGCAATAGGCCGACGGCAACATGCATCCCACACCAGCTTGTTTTAATTTCACGTACTCTTGTGTGTTTAGGTACGATCAAGCTCACATTTGCTTGTTAATGCTTGCCTCCTATCAAGACCGAGAGGTAAGCATCCCAACAGCCACTCCAAAACTTTGAGCGAGACTGCCAAGGTTATATACGTGATTGAGCTTTTGAGAAACTAGTTGGATATGATAGCAATGATTGTCACTATCAAGCTGCCGCCACAAGTGGATGTATTGTCGTGCTGTGTTGGTAAGTGCAAACTTGGCCGCGCTGGTTCTCAACCTACCCACGAAGGGTGTGATGGGGATATCCATGCTCTGGGAAACTATAAAACCCGTGACAAGTCCTGGCTATCATCTTCATCAGTTTTTCTTTTGCATCCCTGTATATTAGAACATCAAAGAAACATTCTATATAAGTTCACAAACGTCACCTGCACCGATGAACTGAATGCAGAAGACGCATTGAAGCTCTCTTCCGTCGAATGGAATATTCGCGTCTTTGAAGGCACCCCTTCAATACCAACAGTCACTCTGTGGCACGATCAAGGCAATTAATCTTCCTGCTTTTGGTACTGTCAAGCTCTGCGGGCAGTCGGCAGCCTTCACCGTCGGGGAGCACTCCCTCGCAGCTCAGCATCATAGAACAAATCGTCACTGTCGGAGATATATATATATCACTCATTGCTAGGGTGAGCGTCCTGCACCAAGCCAGCTCCTAAAGACGCCTCAGAATGCCCGTTTCTTGGTGGGGAGATGGCACACGAGACTGGGTCATCCTTCTGTCTCGGGTGTCATTTGAGGGCGACAATTTGGTCAAGGATTTTGAAGAGGGGGGATAAATTGATCGAGGTTTGTTGAAACGCAACAGTTCAACTTGGTAGACCAGACTACCCCATTATCTTGGGGTGTTGCTCTTGGGGATCGCCGCTACCGTCAAGGGCATTGTCGCAAACATGTTCATATCACCAGACAGGGGCACCACGTCGAACGCTGCTCCTCTCCTTTCCGAATGTATAGTTCAGATTTGCACAACGAGACCAGAGGAGAGCTTGACTGCGTCCTGGGACATCGAACGCTGCATCGCTGAGGATGGCCATGCCCTGCAAGCGTCTTTCATCACCTACATCATGTCGACGACCTGTTATTGCCAGGCTTCTTCGCTACCACCATGTGCCGGGCCCTCTCATCATGGGAACACATTCTGCAAATATCGATAGGCATTCAGTTATATATACTTATATCTCACCTGCGAAATTTTCACGCAAACGAAGAGTACGCCCACAATGCGCGCCTACCCCATCCCAAGAAGATTTCCGAGGTCAAAGAAAAGAGCCAGGAAAGGTTATCGAAAAGTTTTCTACACTCCAAATTTTCTAGTCTTTATTACACAATTATACAATTACTAAACACGATTTCCTCTTTGCTTGGTTTCAAGCCAATGAAACCGTGTCTGTGAACCACCATCCAAATCTCAATGCCTCCGTGCCCTAAAGTTCGCTCTAGGTCATTTCGCTGCCGTGAGGTCTGATAACATCTCCCTTTCTCCCAAACTATCCCTGGGCGAAATGACTGTCCTCTGACTCAACGTCTCCGTGTGACGTCTTTGCTTTCTTGATCCCACTTCCAAGTAGGCTCATGTCGTCGTCCTCAACCCCCCTTGCCAGTGTCTTGCCTTCGCCTCGGAAATCGTCGTGGTCTTCTCGTTCAACGAAACTACTCGCTTTCTCCAATTCTCCAAGCGTACCCTGAGATGGGCTTGTACCGTCTGGCTCAGAACCGCTTCTTGGGGATCCATTGCCACTTTGAGGGGGGTCGCTTTCGCCCGAATCATCACGGCTTCTCGATGACTTGGCTTCTCCAAGCTCATTCGGAGATGATCCTCCATCAGAAGACCTGTAAAATTTAGCGATCTCGGTCATTTTATCAAGAGCATATTCATCTCGGGAGACTTACCAGCTCACAGGTGAGAGAGAGTAATGACGACTGTAGACCTGTACAAAGACGGGCTCGGTGTCTGGAACTGGCGAAGCATACTCGATGATCTTGGCCATTTGACGATGTCTGGGGAACCTGAAGGGTGGCAGAATGTATTCGGCGGAAGGATCTGGCCATCTCTGCACCAACCACCCATCGAAGACGGCATCCTCGGAGCGATGCGGATCAGGTACCCAGTGCAAGAACTCGTTAGGACATCCTCCCCACCAGAGATAGCGTGGACTGAGGGGAAGGGGATATTTCTTGTAGAATTGTCGATCTCGAAAATTTGGGCGGTTGACGCAGGCGGAATTGTTAAAGTCGATCAAAACCACTCGAGGAGTGTGGGAGCCGGCTCCCTCACCAGGAACAGCCTCGACGATCATGACGTTTCTGGGCGCAAAGTCTTTGTGGATAACGCCATGAAACTTCAGATTCGTCTCAGCTTCGGCAGCCTTTGCAAAGATTTCGAGTCGTTCCTCAGGCGGCATAGTATGAATGCCATCGTTCGCGCCGTCCCTTTCCATGATACTCCAGAGGTCAATCCCCTTAATGTCCTCCATGAGCACCAAGCGCACTGGTCGGAACACCGGAGGAGTGCCTGGCAAAAGCATGTCGAAAGTCCAGGAGCCGTAGTATCTGGGAGAGAAGCGGCCATCCGCCCCGTTGGCCTTGAGGTCTTCGAATGCCGCCGCCTCTCGAGAATAGTCTTGGTCCGCTCTGTAGGTGACGTCGACGGGGAAGCCAAAGCCTCGTTCCTCGAAGGAGTAGTAAAGGGGATCGTAGATTTTAGCGACATAGCTACGGTCCTTGTCACCGCCGATGTGGCAGCGCACAATCTGGGCACCTCGCCCATCCTCGCAGGCGATGCCCTGAACAATCTCGAGCGTTTGCGTCTCTGCGGCGTATGGGTGCGGAGGAGTCTCGGCGGGAGGGTAGCGTAGGCACCATTCACTATGAGGGAATTCGGCGATCTCTTCATATTCTGCTTCCTGGCGCTCTAATCCTGTGGTGTATCCAGTCGATCCAAATGGAGTTGGGGGGGTATGAGGCTGGATGGCGAGGGTGAGGCCGCTGTGGTAGGGGAAATCGGGGCGTTGCGGATCAGGTAGCGGCTCCCATGATTCCAGCGGGAAGGACGGCTTTATTTCGTGAATGTCGGGCAGCATCTGGAAGCTTGCGGAACTGGGTGTGATATGGTGGAGGGAATCTGAGGCTGGTCGCGAGGAAAGTCCGAGTTGTGTTGTGCAAGATGAAGTCGAGGTTCGGTTCGGCACTGCGTTTGGCACCTGCGCGGCCCTGACAAACAACGAGCTTCCAGTGCGTTTGATGCAAGTCCCGGGCCGCTCCAGACCCTGTGCTACCGGCTTAAAATTGGGCGTAGATGGTGATGAACCTCTTTTGTGAGATTAACTTGTCGCTGAACATAGACCTCTCTGATTGGTTGCCGTCTAAGTGGACGAACTGCTTCATCAAGAGGGATTCGGATGGTCTCGGATGGTAGAATATCTCGACTCCGAATACAAGTTCAGCTACCTCGCTAATTTCATCTTGGAATTTTCCACGAGATTCCACGATATGGCTGGTGGGCTTGAGCCAGTGTGTGCGGGCAGTGAATCACTGCCTCTAAAGACCTCAGACCAAGATCAAAATCGCCGTCTGTACTAATCTGTTCCTCCAACCTGGCCCTTTCCTTTCCTCATCTAAATCATCACAATCATGCGAAGATGCCTGCCATAACTATCTTCGCAGCCTTTGATGAGGCTATGCCAACAAGGACCAACCCCATCCCAAAGGACGTTCATGCCCATATTTCCGGCCCATCAACTCAAGCATCCGACGCTCCCAAGCTGGGACTACGGCTGCGAAATTTCTTTGTCCCTCTCTCGACGAACATGATCCGCAGTCATTTGAAAACATCACATTTGGCCACCTGGGAAGAAACGAGACGCCTGCTCGTCGAGGCTGATGTCAGCGATGCGGCCGCCCCCCAGCTGATCAATCCAGTCGACATCGCCTTTGCCGCCTATCACCCCAAGGAGATATATCATCTCAACCAAGAGTACATCAAGAAATCCTTCAGCGCTTCAGCCAGAGTAGACAAGTGTTAGCATCGACTTCTACCCGGCGGCAGCACTGTTCGGATCGCCATGCTCGACTACAAGAGGCCCGGTGTCATCCGCTTCGACAAGTTCACCCAGGCCTGCTGCACACCGGATGAATTCAATCAGCGTATCGCACGCTTGGATGACGACAATCCTACAGACTTTGAAGGCAATGCAGAGATCCTGCTGAAGCAGGCGGTCAACTACGCCTCTCAATACAAGACCAAATACATCGCCTTCTTCGACTGGGAGACGCTCGTTCTCATCTACCTTGAGAATGCGGAGAAGCGGAACGGCGGGAACTGGTGCCACATTGAGATTGTAACGGATCGGCGCCAGATGAGACGGGCACTCCTTGGATTTCTCGAGGCGGGTTACCAGTCCTGTGGAGGAATGACTCGCGGCGGACCGGTATACCCAATGCCGCAGATTCCCTCGATGCAGCCCACCCGTCATAGTGACCGAATCAGATGAAGAAACATCAGGGCAGTGGTGATGAAAAGGCGACGCTTTTCTGACTAAAGGGACCCCTTGCGGAGTTCCCCCTTATAGGAAAATATAGGTGCCCGAAGGCTCCTTCACGGGTGCACAACCAGATGAAGGGCGGAGACAGTGCTTTTGGGATCAGCCTTGGCTGTTTCTGGCTCGAGATTGTTCGGATCCTTTCCTTTGTGTGCGCCCTTTCGGTGTGCATTTGGGCGGTTCTGATCACTCTCACTCTCATCCTCGCCTTCACCCTCATCCTCACCCACGCCCTTGTCATCTTCGCCCACCCTCACCACATCCTCGCCCTTGTCTTCACTCATCCTAATCCTTTGCCTATCATCTTCTTCGTCTTTTCATTCTGTCGTCAGTCTCTTCCACCTCATGTTCCTCTTCCGGGCCAATATTCACCGTGGGCGTGTAAGTCAACCAGTTTCCTAACCAATGAAACACACGCGTCTGATTCTACCATGCTGATCTGTACAGAGTAAAATGACGACTCTAGCTTAGCGATACGATTTCTCTGGATCATGGACATGGATTCCAGAGCGGAATACGGTTGGGACCAAGGCGAAAAGTCTACTTAAGGAGCACTATACCATAGATAGCGACAGGAGCAGAGAAACTCGTCAAAACCTGTACGCCGTTATTGTTTGTGCTGGTAAAATGGCATGGTCCTTAAAAAGTCTGGTGGTCAAGGAAAATCTGCCAAACCACCCAAGACGTGATGTGATGGTCGACTTACCAACTCTTCTTTCCGGCGACTTGTATCACCGCGATCATAGTATCTCGGAGCCGGGGCCGGATCCTCACCGATGTCCAGGTCAAGCGGGCCGAGCCTAGCGTCTACGTCCAGCGGGCTTGCTCCATGTCACATAACGTTACATCGCAGTTGATTGGAGACGGCAAGTTCGTGAGGTCACCGTAACGTGGCCATTAGCAAACCTGGCCTTGTATGGAAAGAAGTCGTTCCCACTATTCGGGGTTGACGGATATTCCCGAATCCCGTCCTGCCTCGGGTGTAAGACTTTCAGCTTGTTCGCCAAACCACGCCCTCAGTTGCTTCATCCTGCTTTCTGACATCAAAACCTCTTCAGATGGTGACCCGTCGGCATTGCGCCGGAATGCTAATCGGAGAATTGCGCCAATCTGGCCTGCAGCTTCAGCCAGACGCCGTGTTCTGCCCCGACGTTCCTCCCCTTGGACCCCGGAGACAGCCCAGAACTCGTCCCAGAAGGTGTCTTGCAGCAACGGCTTACATGCATAGTCATGCCAGCCGTCTCGGGTCATGAACCCTGTGGTTAAGAAGAGAATGTCCAAATCCATCCCGAAGGGCATAACCGCCGCCAGAGACCAATCGACGATGCCTGTGATTTCGAGTCTGTTCTCATCGACTAGAATGTTGGTTACTGAAAAGTCGCCATGCGTGAGGACTTGTGGGTAATCTTGACTGCAGAGCGAGGGAAGCTTCTTGATGAGCCTGGACAGCATCAAGTTGGGCAGAATTGACGATGGTGATTCTTCCGCCAGCCGAACGAGCCTTTTACGGATTTCTTCTTGCTTCTCTGCTTGGGTTTGACGGTCAACCGACCGAGAGCTGGACCAACATCGTGCAAAGTACCTTTGAAGATATGAGCAAGATGGCCTCTGAACAATTCTCGGCTTACATGAGGTTTACCGAGCCAGGTGTTTGACAAAGACTCGATGCTTGGCTTCTTGGTCGGGATCCATCTCGACCTGAAAAGCCAGGACTTCAATGCAGGATGAGCCTCGTAGATAAGGCATGGAGTAGATGGATAGCGGTGGATCGGCTCCCTCCACGTTGCCATGATAGGTCGACTCGGGCACAAGGTCGCCGTGGATCTCTCTAGCCAACTTGACCATCTCCTCGTCGAGCATGGCCCCCGATTCTCTGAAGGAGAGGATGACATCTTCTTGTGGCCCAAGCCGGCCATTGCAGATGACGGTGTAGCTCGTTGAGCCTGGGCTGTCCACGGGTCTGACCGTCGACGCGCCGAAAACGGACTGTGCAATTTCGTCACATTGCATCCGCGATGGCGATTTGCGGCCGCGAAAGAAGCGGTCGGTTGCCTGTTGGGCCCAAGAAGACTGCTGGATCATTATCAAAAGTACGAAGCCTGAAAAAAAAAAAAATGAAAACAACGTCGTTGGATGTGGCGGAAAATCGCTGTTGACGCGAGCGGGGGCCGGTTCTTCAAGGTTAGGTATGTGCCTTCAGCCGTTTTGCCTGGTGCTGCAGACTAACAACTTACAAATGTAACAACCAACATGCATTGAATCAGGCAGCAACCCCTCCTTTCAACCATTTTCTATGCAAGAACGGGCTACATGTTCATCTAGTATATACAATTGGTTTCTAGAGCGCAAAATATGGGTTACTTTTAGTTAGTAGAGACTACCAATTGGTACTCACTCATTGGGGGCCAATTCTATCACCAAGGTAGCGAGAATGGAATACTGAGTGGGATAGCAACCAACTGTCGGCAGTTTGTCCTGGGCTTGGTCGATGCCAATAAGCTAGACGATCCGGGTATAAAAGGAGTACTATATCCTCTTGAAGGGTAAAACTCTTGTTAATATCAATCCTCAGAATCCTTTCTTCGATCAAGCTACCCTTCTGCCTCTTCCACCAACCCCTTGGGGAGGAGATGTACGACTTTATGCTTTAAGAAGATATCGTATAGCGCTAACCTGGGCCGCTTGATGAAAACGTCCGGCGGGAGCTCCTCAGCGGCCTTGGTGAGAGTGAGGCCTTGGGGCCACCGGGGAAAGATGTCCTCGTCGGGAATTCGAGCAAGAGAGTCGGTAGTATGCTGAAATGAGATGTCCGCCTTTGGCTTGTTCAACTGACCGTAGTATATCATGTCGTCTTTCACCGTTGCGAACATGGTATATTGGAAGTCCCCGGTGTCCTCGTCGACTTCTTCAGACACCCAAAGCAACTCCTCCCAACTGGTAACATGTGGCGCCATGGCGGAGAGATTTTCAGCTAAGTGGCAGAATGAGCGAATGATGGGATAATCTGGTCTGGTGGCAACCGAGAGTCTTGGATGATAAGGAGTAGTTATCTCAAGGCTTTTTAAATGAAAAGTTGTTTGAAAGTGGTTATTGAAGGCGATATGCCGCGTTAGACGGATACTGCTATTATTAGATGCCGAGCGGGCTGTGGAGTTCTGTGTCGCGGGTCCGGGTGGCTTCGCCGTTTCGTGTTCCCCCACCTCGGAGCTCCAAACTGCAAATATCCAAGATGAGCCAGGATCAACCAATCGACAAGAGCAAGAGTCCTCTATCGGGCGAACGAGACGAACTGAGCGACGATGACCCCAAGAAGAATCGGCCATCTAGCAGACTGCAGTATGTTTCGTCGGAAGAAGAATGACCTGGCTAGGTAGATAGATCCATGTTCCCACATCGCTGTTGGACCTTATCGACCGGCCAGTTTTCTTTAGAGATGACTTCCTCGAAATTGATGATACGGCCTTTAAGGTTGCTACGGCCATCGGAGGTGGTTGGATTGGCTTCAACACATGGATGGACCACACATTTGTGGCGGCGAAGTTGGTGGGAAACGTCAATCTTCGCCCAGGCAACCTCGTACAAGATAGTGCCAAGCAGAAGACGCTAGTAGAGAGACTTGATTTAGAGGCACCTACGCAATTATAGTGAATCAATAGGCCTCTGGCAGATTGAGGGAGGATTTTTTTGGAGAATAGAACATCTCTACTACACGTTCTTGCAGCTACCAACATGTCTCCCGTGCCCTGAGTATCTGCCTGAGACTGCGCCTCCTCCATATATATTTAATAATGACCTTATCCTATTGACTACGTTCGTCATGGGATCCATACGAGGTAGACTCTTAGCGGCCTAATCGCCAACCTAAGCGTCCGCGGGTGGCTACCTACTGCTGCCAGCACCTTTCCACATGGCACTGACAATTGCGAATGCGCTGCGCGCGTTCCACGCCGACGGCAGCGACTCGAAAGGACCCCTCTCATTGCGATGATGATAACTTAGCAATAATAACTACTATCATTACAAGAACTACCTTTTAATCAAAGTGCACTCAGCATCCTTGCGTGATCTATCAACACATGTTGTACGCTTTCGATCTGGCGCCGTAGGACGCAGTATGACAGTTGGTGGTGTTGTGGGAGAAAGCGCTGCTTGATTGGAGAAGAATGCTCTACGCACCCTGCCCGTCTGTGTGCCATCAACCAACCATCAGCCACCAGTTCAGTAATACTCTACTCACTTCAGCTAGTCGACCATTACTCGACCATTACTCATTCAATGAGACTTGACTAGGCTCGATCAATAGATTACACATCTCCCCGTTACACATTCGTTCAGCTATCCGCAACGCCTCTTGTTGATCCTTGGTGGACAGTGCACTCTGGTGAGTTGCGCTTAGGGATAGGAGTGTTTGTACCGACTCTATGCGGTTCTGTAGAGTGGACAAGCTTTCCACAACTCGCATCAACGCTGTCTTGCCCTGGCAATCTTTTTGGGATATGCCGTCAGGGAAGCGAGGTGCCAAGGCCCGAAAGATGGCAGGGTTGCATTGCATAGATGCTAGATGCAGGACATTTTCGCCATCCGCATTGCGATGGTAAAGATGTGTTTCAATGCCCTCCTGCTGCAGCAAGTACTCAACAACGCCGACATGGCCAGCCAGGACGGCTTCTCCAATCGACTGGTGGACCCGATGGGCCAAGCTTCGTGGCTGGCGCTGATGTTCGCGCAGCAGCTCCTTCTTGAGATCAATGTTGTGTTGAGCCATCTTCATCAAGCGATCTATGACCGGCAGGCAGCCTTGACTGGCAGCTAGGCAGAGGAGTTCATTGCCCCATCCCTGTCTGACTAGAATATCCGGGATGTCGTTGATGATGTCAAATGCAGCATCCCAATCCTGACGGTAATTTTTGTAGGAGAAGTGCCACGAGTCGATGATGTGGCGGAAAAAGTCAAGATTCTGGAGATGGCGTCTGGTTCCACGTCCGAAAAACAACATTCGAAGTCTACATAAATCTCCCCATTGAAGAACCTGGCCAACAGCGAGCAAAGCTGTGTTGGGCAAGAATTCCCGAGACTCGAATTCGGACGTTTCAAGCATCTTGAGAAGCAGCTCTTCCGATCCATAGAGTGATGTAATGCTCAGGGGGTCGTATAGACTGCCGTCGAATTCAAATCTTGCCTGAGCAACACAGTCCGGTCGACTGTTCTGGCTGGTCCAGTTGTGCAACCTGATCGAGTTGGCTTGACACAATTTTTCGATACTCCTCAGATCGGGGAGAGGTTCTGCTACAACCAGCCTGAAATGATTTATCCAGTGGCAAGAAGCATAGACAAAGAGTTCGCCGAATCCACGATCCGCTGGGTCGTAACGAATCATTCCTTCCTCCCAGTTCTCCCAAGAACAATCGGCAGTATAGGCAGCGGCGTCATTGCCATCGCTGAATAGATCCAAGTCTTGGGGTAATTCCTGTATAGCAATCTGCTCGTCGGAGAACAGAGGAACATGGTTGATTTCGTCGAGAAGCAGGTATCGGACGCAGATATTGAAGATTTTGTTCTCCAGCCTTGATGGAATAGGCGAGGGTGCTGCGTTCCCTCCTGCCGCGGCAAGTTTTTCCACACTCTGAAGCCCTGGCCGACTGAAAGCCAATTCATTCAATATGAATTCCTTTGCTGATTGGTGAACAATGATGATCTGGCGTTTCTTTAGATCGTCGAAATCGATGCTAGCAACGAACGGTTGAATAAGGGCCATGACACCCTGATCGTCTGCTAGTTCAGCAACCTCAGCGACAGTCGTCACATCTGGATCAGCTGTACCGAGTGCGACAGCCCAAGCAAGTTCGAGAATGCTCAGCCGCCTTCTGGCTGCCCCCAAGATTTCCAACGCCGTGGCTGCCATATCCTGGGCCCCCACGGACGGGACGACAGCACAACTTTCAACCCCAAGGTCTTTTGTGACAAACCTCGCAGCGAGTCAAGAAGTATGTTCCGGGACCCCGTGTCGCACTCGTCCAAGCCATCGAGCACCAGGTAGAGCGGTCGATCAAGCTCTTCAACAGTCCTCTGAAAGAACCCAACCAACTTGTGGACATTTGTCGAAGGCTCGAAATTTCCGATGAGCAGGTCTTGTTTGTACCAGTCAAAAAAGGCTTTCTTCAGCCCAACACACTGCTGGAGAAGTGACAGAATCAGGGAAGAGAAGATGTACAACGCGTGCCCCGTTTCGTCGTTCTGGCAGTAGTGGTACAGAATCATGGGCTGTGGCAGCTGATGGCTCTTTCGCCGACACAGTTCATCGATAAGGAAGCTCATTACGACGCTCTTGCCGCTTCCTATATCTCCAAGAATAGCCAGCAGCTGAGAATCGTGTGCTCGATACCAACCTTTGAACTCGGGCTTTTCCAGAAGGAACTCGCAAGCTGCTCGTGTGCCTTGCAGAGGAGGCATGCGTAGAAGGCATAGTTCAGCTACTGACATCCTCATCCACAAACTGGGGAAAAGGATTGAGCAAGATCTAACCTAGCTGCAATAGCACCATCATCTGCCAAAATCCCCGGACTAGAATTGTCACTGCGCTGACGGAGAAGGTCCAGCCGCCGGCGTAATTTGAACCGAAAGCCTTGGTGTGGGCTGTTGGACGACATTGTGCGCCACTGAACACGGGCGGGAGGTTTACCCCTCCTCGACCACTCAAGGCAAACAAATCCCATTGCCTGAAATCAGGATCTTTCCACCATCCACATCTTCTTCATCGCCTACCCCCAAAGCGCTCTCAAAACCATGGCATCCAGCGAGGAAGCCGGACTAGGCTCGCCCAAGGATGTCCTCTCCAACATGTCGCCAGAGGCCCGCAAGGAAGCTTACAACAAACTGCTCGTCGCTTCGAGCCCAATACTCGTCTTCCAAGAATCAGCAAGCCGACCGATAGAATTCTTTGTTCCCGGCAAACCAACGCAATGGCCTGCATTGCCATTAGCGAAATGTCGAGAGTACGATGAACAAGAGACCAACGCGGTTTTCTACGGCTCGAATCACTTCAACCTTGTCGACACCACAACGCGACGCGAAACTTCGATCCTGCAGGCCTTTCTAGTCTCGCCCACGCCAGCCCATGCGCGTCTGCTATCCCACATGTCCCTCAGCTTTCCTGGACTTGAGGCGATACAGGGACGACCTGAAGCACTGGGACTTTCGCAGGATGGTATTCGCACCTTGAAGCTTCTTCAAGACTATTGTGTCAATCTTACGACTTTGGAATTTTATGTGCACAAGCACAATGCCTTCGGTCTTGTCGGAGAAGCCCCCGGCGATTCACAGTCCTGTCATGAGGCTTTATCACAAGTCGATGTGCAGTTGAAAGTTGTCCCCTCCCTGAAAAAAATCCTCATCAGGTATTATCATGACAGACCGACCCCTCAGGTAATACAGTTGATGCAGGACCTGGGGTGGATAGTCCTGATGGGTGACGAGGTACCATGATGGTCAGAAAAGCTTGTGTGCATGACTCCTCAGCCACACCTCACTACCTCAAGGTCACGAAGAGCTTGTGGCTATGTAACCGAGATCATGTATCGAAAGAGCATGGATTTACTTTTATTGTTAGGCATAAAGAGGAGTTCTTACGTTTTGAGGCGATCCATAGGGCATGAATAAGTACGTCATCTTTTTGACCGAAGAAGGAACAAGGTTGAGTGACTAAAGAGTCGTTTATCGGCATCGATGAATCGAAGAGGGCTAATGAAATCTACGCCACGAATAAGGAATGGTACTGCTGGCCCATGGCCGCTTGCATAGGTTGGCTGAGCTTTTAAACCCGGTTGGTCAGGGATGTATGCCCCACAAAAGACCGATCCCCCCGCCCCGTCCCCGGGCTTAGTCGCAGACAGTGTGGGGCCCTCCTCGGCGCCGCTTCTTTTCCGATCGACTCAACAGGCACCCAAGTCTTGATTCCGCTCACACACCCACGCAATCTGAGGCAAGTACAAAGGCAAAACCCGGCCACCCATACTTATTCGTGTAGGTAGGTAGTCAACATTTACAGGCTGCTGCTACAGAATCAAGATGGCTTTGGAAGTAAAGAGCCTACTCCTCTCCAATCAGTTCGTCCTCAGTTGCGGTACTGTGTCGATAGATGTAGAGCGGTCGAAAGTGCTCCTCATTCGCTGGCGAAAAACAGGCGAATACTTACTCCCCAAGGGCCGCAAAGACTTGGATGAACCTCTTGAGCAGACGGCCCAGCGAGAAACCTTTGAGGAGACTGGGATACGAGTCCGACTGCTTCCCGTGAATATCGACACTCTAGCTACCTTGCCGTCCTCCATCAAGGCCAAGGACCGCCCAACGGGTGTTACCGAACCCATCGCTGTTACTCAGCGTTTCAACACCAAAAACATTCTCAAGATCATATTCTGGTACGTTGCTGCGGGGGACTCTACCACTGCCCGGGAAGAGGGAACGCAGCAGGAAAACGAGGAGTTTGACACGGTTTGGGTGGGTTTCGATAATGTCAACTCCACCCTATCTTTCGAGGATGATCGAGGCATTGTCGAAGCAGCCATCGCTGCAGTTTGCAGAGGAGTACCACAAACTTCCTGACTTGCAAACTCAACTCTTCTCATCGGGGAGAGCATTCTCATATACGAAACCGGGGAGGAAGGGCCTCAAGGTGGTCGCTCAACCAGGTTTGGGAGGCGGCCAGTGATTCAGACTGGGGATCGATTCGTGAACAAACTCGGGGTGGAGCATATCTGTCTGGCGAAACCGAAGTCCGGGTAGAACGGGAAGTTGGTGGAATCCTCAAGTCGTCGCGGTAGAGTGTAGTGCCTTCACTGTCATCTTTGGTTCGTGAGAAGTGTCGATGAAGATACAATGTCTCGCCTGTCTGTTTCGAGGAGACCTCATCCGGTTGAAGTCTAAGCAGTAGATCAAGCGATATGAGACCTAGCTGCAAGATCAGTAGTGAGGGGCGCTCATGAGATTCAAGCTGATTTCCAAACTTTCCGTTGCATCGCAAACGAACTGCGCATCGGGTCCTGGACAATCATGTCCCTCCATCGTCGTCTATTAACCACCATGTGACCCAATCGCCGAGTTCTGGCATGCTCCAGTCGAAAGTGTCGGAGAACACACCACGCATATCACTCGCAAGACCAACACCAAGTGCCAAGCTGATAAAAAAGAGATTTGGACAGTTCGAATAGTTTCTTTTGAGCTATGCACAAGCAAGGAGAGCATAGCCAAGGACCCATTCTGCTAGCTACGCTTTTCAGGAGTGCTGTCCAGCCACGAGTTCCCAAAACTGGTCAAAGAAGGTACTCGAGTTTTGCTTTATCCATAACTTTGCCGACATCAATAGTGTAATCGATGAGGATACTTCCAGGGCCCCAAATGCTGTTGGAAGCTCCCTCGGTCCAGCCGATGCATCTAGGAACATACATTGATGATTCATCTCTCGCTTGGGACCCAACCTTGACGATCACACTTTGCCAATGGCGACCGGCAAATCGAATCTGCCCCATGTAGCCGCTGGAATTTGAAGTAAAGGGAGAAGGGCGATATTGTTCGGAAGATTGGCGTAACTCGAGCGCCTCTCGGGGCATGCAGCCTCAGGGGCTCCGTGTAAGCAAGGCGCGGGCACGGTTGTGACCAAAGTCTCTCTGTCTGACCGGCAAGAAGCTAAAAACCCTGCAAGGGTGATTGTTGATTTTAGAATCGACATCAGTTTGTTGGCAGGCTGCAGACGATCCGAAGCTGGCGACTTGCGAGAATCGGTACCGAGTGAAATGACGACCAGAGTCAAGATTTCCATGGAACAGAGGAATTATATTCCGAGCGGAGGCTTTTTTTTTTCTTTATCGGTTGCCACTTTCCCACCAAGGCCCCGAATAAATGACGCGCAACATTCGACGGGCTTCGGTAAAGTGCTTGGGACGTCAAGAACAGATCACAAGTAAACACCCGGATTAACGGCTGTACAGCGACCCTCGGGATGGAGAAAGTCTGCATCTTCGAGAACCCATAGATCATCCGTAAGCTTGAGCGGCTGGTATACGAAGAGCCGGTGGCCATCGTCTGGGTGATATCAGTGGCAGTATCTGACGACTCGAGCAGAGAGCAACCCGAATCGGTACACGCTTGGGCAAGATGCCGTGCTGAGGTGGTTCTGACTGCAAATCTTGACCGATCGCTTCGACACCATCCAGCAAATCTCAATACTCTCCCAGTCTGTCGGGATTTCTAACTCCTATAGACATGGACGCGTTGGGATAGATCGCTTCATCTTGGAGAGCGCCATACCTACCTGCCATTGAACATGTTCCGCGTCAACAATTCCAAGCAAGTTGTTAAGCATGTCTAGGTGCTGCCTGACAATCGAAATAATATCATGTCTAGATTCGACCCCCGCCACGAAATCCTAGTCTCGGTGGTGTTGCTCCAAATTGTCTCGTCTGTAGGCTGTGCTGGGCAAAGAGCAGGAACCCCAGCTCCTGAACCAATCGCAGATCGAGGTTGACATGGTCGTTAGTAAAAGAAGGCTGCTGGTTACGGTTGACGGGTCTGTCATTCGATAAAAGTGTAGGGTTCAGAGATGGGGTTTTTATCCCTCTCAATGCCCCCCTGCTCGAGGAGTCTGAACACATGCGCACACGTGGGTGAACAACAGTTTGGTGATACCAACTACAACAAAGAGGGGGAAGCAGGGTCGGCGAAGTGAAACAACATCGTGCTGCCAGTCTCGGATTGTAAATCCCCACGCTTCCCTGGCTTCGTCCACCCGCGCCAAGAGCAAGTGGGTAGTGCTTGTCTACGTAGCGCAGTGGTGCACCGACATCATCGCCCTCAGGCGTTCCCCAACTCACGCATTCATCATCGAGGGGCTAATAATACAGAGACAGGTGTATGAAGCCAATATCGATGTCATGTACAGTTTATCTCGGTGCTATCATCCTTCAGTTCCCATCTTTGTCCCCCTTCTGGGTCAGAACGAATGGCCGGTTGCTGTTTTCTGCTGAAGCCGGTGGTACATGTCGTCCACAGAACGCGATAGAGCAAAACACCAAGACATTCCAGGTTTTTTACATGGTTTTTCTGTATCACACATGTATCACAGTGGAGTGCGGTCAAGATCAAGGCCTGGACTTCACATAGGGGGCCAACACATTCTTGTGTAACCATGAGAGTTCAGAAACCCAACTCACCAAGAACAGCACAACCAATCCTTCCCATACAATGAAAATCCCATTTCCATCATCCATAATCATGCCAAAATCCATTATCTCTCCAACCAAGCCAACCGGGCTGATTAGTCACCAAACCCCTGAACCCCTCTCGGCGCTCCATCACTGCAAGACACCTGGCAGAGCCTCTACCCTTATATATCACTTCCCCGGATCCCATTTCCAACGGACAGACATCCGAATGGCGTAACGGTGACGACTGCGGAGCAGGTCCTGACGAGGAACGCACTTCTGGTGGCCGGTATATCGGGGACGGCGGCATGTGCTGACATAAGGTGGGCATGTCGATGTATACGGGCCTTGAGTTCGAAAAAGGTTATTGCCTAAAGATGTCTGTCCCTCGCGCGCTTCTTTTTTTGCTGATGCAGTTTTCGTATTTTTGCGGTTTTCTATGACTATGTTCTGGGCGTGTTTTGTTGTAGTGTTGTGATGGTGGTTGATTGCAGATGAAGCTATTCGCAAAAGGAGGGGCAGCCAAAAACCAATCAAGACCCAACTTGCTCAAAGTTGAACACATCCTGCCACTCATACGTATAATCAAAATCCCACCCAGAACTCCAATTCTCCGTCAGCTCGCATGAGAGTTGGAGATCGGTCGGCAGCTGCATGTTGAAGAGGTTGGTCTCGAACTCGATAACATTTTGGGGGAGAGCAGGCGCACGCCTCTCGACCTGCGAGATGCGTATCCTTCCAAAGTAAGGTATCGTCACCTCGAATTTCTCTGGCCCAGAGTAGTTCCCGTATCGTGCCGCATGAAGATTCTCCAGCACCTCGGCAGACTGAGTCGCTACGGTGCAGTCTAGCACAGAGGCCATATCTCTCATGCTTTTGGCCAGCTCCATGATCAGCTTCCATAGCCTCTCCTCCTCCTCGACTGAACGGGTGGAATTCTTGGAGATCAAATCCGCAGCGAGGATGGCGGCTCCGCTAAAGGCCATAAAGTCAACAAAGTGGCAGTTCATGGGAGCAGTTCCGACGACTCGCAAGTTCAAGTAGGCTCGTACCATTCCTTCGGCAGACTCAAAGGCGGTAGTTTGGCTGTAGCTGTATCGCTTATCCCGCGCTGTCATGCGCACATAAGGCAAGTGCAGCAGCTTGTTGGTTGTATGATAGAAGAGGATGACGGCACGGCGAGTAAAGTCTACGCCATACATCCCAGTTATATCAGCCTCGGTGGGTTCCCACCACACGTCTGGTATTATCTCCTTGAGCTGGTCCATCTCCTCTATGATCCGAGCTGTGCTTGAGTATGATGACTCGAGCTGGTGACAATTTCGATCGGTGATGTGGCCCGAAATTATGGCTACCTTTTGAAGGATCCTCCGCACCAAGGTCTCATTTTCGTCAGCTTGGTCGAGGCGGATGAAGTGCTCTGGAACAGCATAAGGTAGCCCTAGGAACAATGATAGGTGCCGATCCTGTATCCATAGAGCATTCCATATCTCTTTTTTCCGTTTGTCTTGGACGAACCCGTGCAAGCCCAGTATCATGGCGTTGTTCAAGGCGGTTCTGGTGCTCTTCCAAGCACTGCAAGGACGGCCCATGAAGATAAAGAGTTCATATTGGAGCGCGAGGGCCTCGATAAACTCCAGGCTGCAGACGGGAGGCGAGTGTGATTGCAACAGATGGTCCACCTCTCCAAGGTAGAAGTCAATGAGATTAGATGTCTTCCAAGGCAGACTCAAAGACGTGCCCTTGTTGAAGTCTTTGGGCAACTCCTGAAGGCAAAGACAGAACCATACAAAAGCTCTTGCAGAGCCGCCCAGGTCTACAGCTGCAGCCGCTTGCTCGACAAACCTTACGGCCTTGGGCACAGAGTCTGGGAAAACCCTTTCACCCGTTTCCGTAACGGCGAATGCCAGGGGCCAGATGGACCAGAATTGCTGCGTATATTCCAAAATGCTGACCAATATTGGGGCGCTGGGCAAGTAAATCATTCTAGGACGACTAGCAAAAGGTTCCTCTGGCCGTGGTCGCGATTCGGCTTCAACATTAACCTGGATAGGGAGAGTCTCTCTAAGGTTCTTCATGAGCGGTGCGTTTTCGAGGACAGCATTGGCATCCTGGCCTCGATCGATAGAAGGGCTCCTGGACGATGCCGAGTTGCCAACGATGTGGGTCAAGAGGGTTTCGATGGAAGTGTCCGGCTGTAGACCGAGTCTCCGACATTCTCGCAGACGGAAGATGTTGTAAATGTCTTCGTCCGAGTGCACAGTGTCGGGCGAGCTGCTCAACGGCGCCCCCTGGGGCCTGCATACCACCTTGTGGGCTCTGCACTGTCGGCATCTGCTTGATCCCTCGGGAAAGATGCATCGAACTTTTCGGCGTCTGCACTCGGTACAGCTCTTGGTGCCTAGTCTCATCCGCTTAGGTTGTGACGGCATGATTCGCGTGTGTAAGACTGTCCTTCGGGCAAAGTTGCTAGTTGTTTGTTTGTTTCAAATGAGGATCATGGGCTTGAGCTCGGTCGAATTCGGTCTAGTCGGCCGAATCCTTACCTTCCCTTCGCACCCCTGCGGACCCGGGCCCATTAAGTAGCAAGTAGCACAACACCAACAACCAGGCAGGTGCAAGTGGATTAATCAGTTCGGACAAAGTGAGGTCATCTCATTTCGAGATTTATAATTGAGGATTGATAATCATGTTACAGTTCGTGTTGGATGGGGAAGGGAATTGAGTATATAGTAGGCAGGGTGGACGTGGTGTTGAGTTGAATCCAGCATCAGATCAACAACACTCAACACTCAACACAATAACAACTTTACCACTCTCAAAACATCTTTAAAACTCCAACCTTCATTAAAATATCCTACAAAATGTCTTCCCAAACCGAGCAGCTTACCGCAATCGCCCAGTCCTTCAAGGGCGTCCCTGGCTCCGAGCCCATCACTGCCGCCATCGAGGACTTTGTCCAGTTCTTCAAGCCCCAGAACGCTGTCAAAGTCGGCGACAAGCTTCCCTCATTCCGCCTGAGTGATGCCACCGGCAAGGAAGTCTCTAGCGACGACCTGCTCGCCAATGGCCCTCTTCTCATCACCTTCTACCGCGGCGAGTGGTGCCCCTACTGCAACATCGCCCTCCAGCACCTCCAGCGTCACCTCGACGAGTACAAGGCTCGCGGTGTTACTCTCGTCGCTTTGACTCCCGAGTTGCCCGACTACAGCTTGACCACTGCCAAGAAGAACGAGATCAAGTTCCCCGTCCTCACGGACCGCAACAACGAAGTCGCCAAGAAGCTCGGTATCGTCTTCGACCAAGTTTCTGCCAAGGACCTCTTCAAGCAGGTCGGCGTCGACCTCTCCAAGCGCAACGGCCTCGACAACTTTGAAGTGCCTATCCCTGCCACTCTGCTTGTCGACGGTTCTGGTGTTGTCCGCAACGTCTACATCGATCCCGACTACCGAAACAGAATGGAACCCAAGGTTGCTCTGGAGTGGATCGACGCTCTTAAGAACTAGGCGTCTTTGTAGTAGCGGCCAGCCATGCCTTTCTTGGACGCCGTTGGATTTAAATAACCCAGGGTTTAGAACACCTTGGGGGCTCAAGGACAATGATATAGACCCTACTCAGAACAAGTACATTGATTATTATACACAAATAGACTGGAATTCTTACGATCGCCGTGCCATGTCCCTGGTAGTGCACTTCAAGTTCTCACAAGTCGACCCAGCTTACACACAACTCCAATTGTCATTTCCTATGATCGAACCATCTCCGATCACTCATATTTTCTCCCTTATGGCCACAGTTTGACTCTGTCTCATCAATCCAATTAAACTCGAAATAAATACCCCTCTAAAAGGAGATATGGTAGTCTTGATTTCAGAGCCTCATTTATGTAAACCCAGGTCGCCGACTCCTAGCTCCGTAAAGTGGGTCTTCCCGTCCGGTCCGAGAACGACATCATCACCACCAAGACCATAACCATCCCACCTCCACCACGACAAATCCCCCAACCCTCCAATGCGTCATCTGTCACAATGAACGCGCCCCGAAATCTGCTGCTGCGCAGCCTGCGCGCTTCAAGGCCCATCCCTCGATGTCCGAGATTGACCTCCGCCCCGCCGAAAAGACCCTTCACATCGTCCGGCTTTCGTCGCAATACCAAGAAGCAGCCCGATGCTGATGACCCGGAGTTTGTGTCGATTCTCGATGGACCGCCAACGATTGTTCGTGCAGGGAAGCGCCATGGACCTGGCCTCATCATACTCGGTGCGTCAATTCACGTCTACATACGGGCGGAGAGCTAACCTTTTCGCAGCCATCATCCCCATCACGGCATTCATTCTCGGCTCATGGCAGGTTCAGCGTCTAGGCTGGAAGACGGAGCTCATCGCAAAGTTTGAAGACCGCCTCGTCCGAGATCCCCTCCCACTCCCTCCCACCATCGATCCCTCGGCCGTCCACGAGTTCGACTACCGCCGTGTCACAGCAACAGGCCGTTTCCGACACGACCAAGAGATGCTCATCGGACCGCGCATGCGAGACGGCACTGACGGGTACATGGTCATTACACCTCTAGAGCGTGAGGACGCCACGACTATTCTTGTAAACCGTGGTTGGATCGACAAGAAACACAGAAATCAGAAAACAAGACCGGATGGATTGCCTAAGGGCGAGGTCACGGTGGAGGGGTTGCTCAGAGAACCGTGGAAGAAGAACATGTTTACGCCTGACAACCAGCCCGAGAAGGGCTTATTTTATTTCCCTGATGTCAAGCAGATGGCCGAGTTGACCGGTAGCCAGCCCGTCTGGATTGAGGCCACTATGGGTATGTATAACCTTCTCTGCTTCATCCTTCCCATCTCCAGTTCACCTTTACTAACAACAGTAGAACCCGAGTTCATGCAGATGGTCGACTATGAGGCTCGTGGCATTCCCTATGGTCGAGCTGCAGAGGTCAACCTGCGGAATAACCACGCCCAGTACATCTTCACATGGTATGTCACCTTTCTCATCCCCACACCGATCCTCTTGGGTTTCTAATGCCTCGACCTCAGGTACGGTCTCTGTGCCGCAACCTCCATCATGCTGTGGATGGTCGTCAAGAAGCCCTCAAACGAGATTGCTCGTCGGGTAGCCCGCTCAAAGGGCCTGTAAAATGTAAATCTCACTCATCCATACCCATGTAAGACTCATGTATACTCTGCCACCTCCCCCTCACCATCTTCCTCCCGCGGACGTTTGGCACGTCGTTGTTTGGCGGGTTGCGGAACAGGCATTCTCAGCTCTTGCATCAGTTCTCTCGGGAGGTGCCTCTGCGCGAGAGAAAACATGGAGGAACGCGGCCCTATTTGGCGTTGCCTGTACCATATTAGAATTTCTGGCTAGAACAAAAAAGGAGCTGATACCCAAGTGAACTATCAACGTACCTTTTCATGAGCGTAAAAACGTCGCTCTCCTCAATTGTCTTGCGCTTCGCGTGGTCCGCGTAGGCGCCTAGGTCATCACCCAGTTGCTCAAAGAACCACTCAGATGCTTGGATGAGAGCATCCAACGTCTCTGCCGAAAGACGCTGGTTGCTAATACCTGAAGACTGGAGAGCTGTCTGGGCCACCCTCTTGACAAATGCGGGGGGCAGTGGCGGATATTCGATACCATGCTGTGATATCCGCTTCTGCTTCTTTCTTGCCTTCAAACCACGCGGGAGTCTGTCCTCGGCTTGTTCTCGATGTACGGGAGCAGTTACCGTGGGCTCTGCTATGGGCTCCAGGCCCTCATCCAGTGAGCTGTGGTCGTCAATACCACCAGCGTCATAGTCCCATCCACCCATGTCGAAGCCTGCGCCCCCTGCATCCGAGTCAGAGTCACCGAACACCACATCGGCATGACGCTCCTGAGCGTCTTCGCCCATGGCCTCTGCAACAGAGCGATCAACGATAGGTGATGTCTGCGGGACATCAACAGCCGGGTCGGAGAGCATAAATGTTGTCTGTTCCCCTACACCAGGAGGGATCTCAAAGTTGAAATCGCTTTCTCGGCCAACAGTCATCCGCCGTGACTGGTCAGCATCGAACCTGCACTCGTCGTTAGGATACCCTAGTTCGTGAAACACATATCAAAGTCGACTTACTGGTCCAGAGAAAGGTCATCCGCGCCTGCTCTTGCTTGCAGGTCCTCAAGCAGGCCTGGGAAGAAATCCGACTGTTGACCAATATCCTCTGTGCCTTCTTCGTCGTTGAAATAGTCACTCATGCGCATGCTTCCAAAGCTTCCCCGGGATAGCCTTGATGCCGCCTGCTCGCTGATAGCTCGCCGCGGCATCTCGATCGACTGCATCGTAAAGTTGTCTTCCTCGAGTTGCGATAACCGCGGAGGCCGCAGATCGGAGCTTGTACTAGAAGCATCCTCATCATCAAGCGGCAAAGATAGCCGTGGCCTGTCGATCGGCAAATCGTCTTCATCGTCATCTTCGTAAATGTTGGTTTCGTCTTGTTGCACGGGCGATATGGTCGACTTGTCATCCGGTGACGACGACGAGGACGTCTGAATGGGCCTGCTTGTTGGCGCCAGGACTCGACCCAGGGTTCGCAGAATGTCCAGGGGCGTCTCACGCTGCTGCATCAGACTACGGCATCTATTCTTTCCAGGCGTGAATATGGCTGTTCGGCGCTGGTCAAGCGCTCGACGAGCGGCTTTGGCATGGGGAGTTGGCGCATTGGATCGTCCAATGGAACCGGGAGTGCCACGGCGGATGGAGGCCCGGAGGTCGCGAGCTCCGGTACGGTCGAGGGGGGTGTGTATTGAAGCGCGGCCCGAGTGCGGTTCGGCGCTGAAAGCGCGGCGGTTTGGAGTTCGTGAGGGAGTTCGGGACGGGGTTTGCGAGGCAGCCTTGATAGGCGAACCGATGGGGCTTGAGTCCATGATGTTTTGTTTAGAGGTTGCGCATCGATAGTTGAGAGTGAAAGGGTGGCGCAGATGACAGGTTGACAGGTATCAACTATAAATCGCCGCCCGCTGGTGTTCGGACCAATTGATTCCTTCACGGGCTCGCATCAAACTCTCCCTCCTTCGCTATTGTTGATGTTGTTGATCCATGTCGATGATGGATGTCAGTAAAGGTGGGACGCGACAAGCTCCAGCCACACGCGACGAGGGGGGGTCCATGGTTGTGCACGGACCATCTACCCTATCATGACCTGCAACACCAACTTACAGCTGAAGTTGCAACATGACAGGCAATTATTACGAGATGAACCACGAGGTTCTATTCGGGATGGGGTCATTTGAATTGCCGGTAACATGTTCAGCTTGTGACATCAGTTTTCTCTGTTGCCGGCTGCCTGAAGTTCCGACGTTTCATGTTTCAAGGAGTAGGGATACGATGAGCCGGGCATTGTGGAACTCATAAGAGCATCGATATAGACAAACGCAACCCGACACAGCCTTACTCACGATATTCATTGACTTGAGTCAATGCGCCATACCTTCCTACACGGGGATGGAGGGACGGGAACAATGCGGCACAAGAGTTCTGGGGGATGGTTCAAAGTACAGCATTGTTATACCATTTCTTTCTGACTCGGAGGTACGAAAATACACAGCCTACACCTAGGTAGGAGCGCATCCGCCAATGTCAGTAGGACCCTGATAGAGTGACGGATAAATTGCCGAAAAGCTAGATTTAAACTTCAGTATAGAGCATCGGTCTAAGTGCCCCCGTGGCCCAAATAGGTAGGTTACAATGCGTTATCCATTGACTCGAGTCAGTCAAGACCGTGCAATCAACCCCTTGAAGTCAAACCAAGAAACCCCCAACCGCCCACGACAACACTAGCAAGAAATCTGAACAGGGCTCTGCCCGGAACGCCCTCCTTCCAGCACAGGTATCCATCTGCAACACCAGCCCAGAACAGCAAGGCCATCGATGTATCCAGTGACTTGAAGTCACCTCGTAGATAAAATATCCACATGGAAACACCCATGATGGATACCCGGGAACCGTAGACGGCGAAACACGTATGCGCTTGCTGAGACCTGGCTATGCCCTCTGGCAACCCATACTCGCGAATGGCGCGGGCCGGGTTCACGAAGGGGAGAAGGCCGCCAAGGGTAAAGGCACTGGCAATGAAGAGGGGTGGGATATGCCACGGCGAGAAAGAAGAAAAGGCGCCCGAAGCCATGATGTTTGAGATGGAAGCTGAAGTGCGAGGCTTACACGGCAGTTAGCGACCGATAGTGGAGATCTGGGTTGCGGATCTGAACCGCAGGGACAGAGAGCAACGACAACTTGCGCCCAATTCGGACCACTCACTTGATATTGATTCACAAAAGTTGGGAAGAAAAAACAGTCGTTAACTCTGGATAAGCCAGGAATTGCAACTTGTTGGAATCTTACAAGTGAGGGGGATGAGTGAGATACTCTACTTCAAAGCAAAATGTAAGCCGGCAAAATAGTCAGCAAAGGCAAAAAGAAAGATCTTAGGACCGAGCGTGGATCGAACACGCGACCTAGGGATCTGCAATCCCTCGCTCGTACCACTGAGCTATCGATCCTTGTTGATTGGATGACTTCTGATCTTCAAATTTTGGCCTATATTCGTGAGCCAGTTCTGCAGTGTACGGACTGCGTCGAGGTTAAATCAAAACGTTCAGATAAGCGCCATGAATGACTTGGATGGCATCCATTCGGGAACAACAATGGTGATTCGTTTCGAGAGTGAAGCCTCAACCCCTGACTTACCCTCCATGCGGGCGAAATGTAGGTAGGCATCGACATTTCCTACTATTTCTAGCCTCTCTTGGCCAACGCACATCCTGCCCATCCTGACGTCCTCCCACCTGCACCTGAGGTGAGGCATACGCAAACTGAGGAATTCCTGTGCCATCCCCATTGTTGGCCCTTGTCGTCTTTGTGCGCCATCCCCGTCAATGTGCATCATATGGCCTTAAAATAAACGCATTCAACGATTGCAACCGTCCAACTGCTTCTGCACTTCCCCCGCCACCGATCCACAATCCCCCGACCACCTTTTGGGACCAAGAAACGGGTGGACAAGATGGGGAGTGGAGGGCGGCGGTTGGTGTTGTTTTTTAGGCTGAGGGTACCTAAGGTAGGTTACTCACACCACACCGACGCAAGGAACAGGCCTACCTCAGACATGCGACGTCCGCGCACAGAAGATCGCCCGCCTCCACCATTTTCCTTTCCATTCACAACAGCCACGAGTTGTCCATCCATCCCATCCCACCAGCTCCTGCGAATACCCGTTACTGTGCCTTTTTTGGGATTGTTGTTGCTGCTTCTCCCTACCTACCTTACATAGGTCGAGGCGTCACTGCAGTATTTCGTGTCTCCTCCTCCTGCTTTTGTCCTCTATCACCTCATCTCGGCGCGCTCCGAAGCCATCCCCAGCCACAGCTGGCCATCGAAAAGAAGCGTTATCAGAGACACAAACCGCAAAGCAAAGGCAGGTTCCCTCTCCCTCTCCTCCATCAATCATTCCGCGTACCTTGGTTGGCCGTAGGGGACCCCCTGTATCACCCCCCACTCCCAAGGCGCCTAGAGCTGTCCAGCAGAGCTCCTTCAGAGGTCGTGATTGTCCAGAAGCTCCGACACTCTGAGCGGCACAGGAGCACCACCCGAAAGGCCCCCTTGTCCCCCAGCCAGCCCAGCGGGCTGTTGGCAAGGCTAGGGCTGTCTCTAGCAGGGGACCTGAGTAGGCTAAGGTGGCACCGGCGGTGGCTACTGGCTATCCTGGGCGCCTCTCTCGTGGTCCTCTCTGGCTGGCGCCGTCCGGGCGGGCGGTCGACGGACTCTCCTTGGTCTGTCTCTGTTCGGGCTGCTCTGTTCTGCTCTGCTCTCTCTGTGGTGGATCGCTCCCATCATTGAACCTCCTCCTGTGGCCTCACCTTTCTGCGGCACAAAACGCGTGAACTACACCTCGGTTTCGTGTCAAGTTTGCTCGCTCTGACCTTTCCTCTTTAAATTTATGCAGCCTTGAAACTTTTGTCGAGCGATTCGAGTCCCACCGTCGCTTACCTATCTCATCGCCAGCTTCACCGTCGCACTCCGAGCCCCCGTCTTCGCTTGCTCCGTCATTGTCGTTCCGTTCCCCTCTCCTCGGGTCCTGCTCCTACATCTAGACGGCTCCATCACAACCTCGTCGTCCACCATCCCGCATCTCGACCTGCGCCCCGGAAAATCACGAGTGACATTTACGGCCGAACCTCTTCCGATTCCTTCTACAACCCATCGCAACAATGGCTCAGCCCGGCGTGCAATCGTTGAAGGTTTGTCGGTCGCTGGTTGTCTGACGCAATACCTTGGGTGGCTGACCGCTGATGCAGTGTGTTGTGACTGGTGATGGTGCAGTTGGCAAGGTTCGTCTCGACATCAAAGCATCGCTGTCAGATGCAGTAAATGCAAGTTCTGTACTGACTCCATCTAGACTTGTCTGCTCATCTCATACACCACAAATGCCTTCCCCGGCGAATACATCCCCACCGTGTTGGTTCCCGCTTTTCCCGCCGATAATATCCTGAACATCATGGCTGATGCAACCTGTGATGCAGCTTCGATAACTACTCGGCGAGTGTGATGGTGGATGGAAAGCCCATTAGCCTGGGTCTCTGGGATACCGCTGGTCAGGAAGATTACGACCGACTGCGACCTCTGTCCTACCCCCAGACCGACGTTTTCCTCATCTGCTTCTCCATCGTCAGCCCCCCCTCTTTTGACAACGTCAAGGCCAAGGTACGATGAAACGACCATCGACGCAGCGAACAAGAACCCGAGTCCCGTTGACACAAGCTCTAGTGGCACCCCGAGATCGACCATCATGCGCCCAATATCCCCATCATTCTGGTCGGAACCAAGCTCGATCTTCGAGAAGACGCCGCTACCCTCGAGTCCCTTCGCCAAAAGCGTATGGAGCCCGTGTCGTACGAACAGGCGCTGGCTTGCGCCAAGGAAATCAAGGCCTACAAGTACCTTGAGTGCTCGGCTCTGACTCAAAGGAACCTTAAGAGCGTTTTCGACGAGGCAATTCGGTAGGTTATCTTTTGAGAATCTGTTTCACCATCTAACACGACTTCAGGGCTGTCCTTAACCCTAGGACTCAGACTAGCAAGGCCCCCAAAAATAAGAAGTGCTCGATCCTGTAGATATCCAACCTTGCACCGCGCGCGGGTAGCCCACGCGCTTGTTTGATTTTCTCAACCAAGGCGTCTCGACGACGCAAAATGACATGACGGCTCTGGACACATGATCGACGATTTGGCGATACAAAGACGGCGGCTCTAACGGAATATCCTGGGGAGTTTTTACTCTAAAACAGCCCCTCAACCTCACACACACAACTAAACAGCTATAACTGCATATCAGGATGGTATATGCGAGGCGGTTCTTGAATGACTTTTGGTCCTTTCTATCTGCGGTTCAATTTTTATCTCGACATTTTTTCTGTTTGCTCATCATATCTCTCATCTGTTTCCTCCTCGCGGAGGAGTTTATACCGACGTTGCGAGTAATTCAAGAACCGGGTTGCATTTTTGGAGCATTCTATTCTGCATGACTATTGCACCGTGACGCTATGATGGATGGAGAGAAAGACGAGCGAGATAGCTTGTTCTACGATCTTTGTTTGTGACTGCTTTGTGTTGATCGTGGACGGTTGAATCTACTGCAAGTTTAAACATTATCTTGTTCCCCATGATCGTTTCAGCATGCGCTCAAGTTGGCCATCATGGCTTAGAATGGACTGGTCCCGGAATCTCCGTTCTACAGATGATGATATCTTTATTTTCATTGGTCTCAGATGCAAGTGGCTGTCCCTCAACTCTGGTGTAAGTTGGCGGCGTGGACTATGGCTGTTGGATGAGAAGTTTAATCTAGGCGAGTTCCTTATCCTTCATCATGAGTTCAAGTCATGGGGAGACGGACGGACCGGGTTGCGATTCGTCTAGAAAGTCTCGATTGATTGGTGTATGTTGGCAGAAACTCGCCCAGCTTGATTGCCAGTAAGATCTTACATAGACTTACTCTATGGCAATGAAGAATTGCAGCACTAACGTAGTAATCACTCATGGTCAGGGACTACACTCTTGCGAGGTCATGATCCAATTCCTTGGGGTATCTTTCTATGTACAAGTAAATGCATACCAACAACTTTTGTGTATCCGACCAAGACTTGATTCATTAGATTCCTTCAAGGATATCATTACGCTTCCTCCTTGAAATTTCCATGCGCAACCTCAAAATGACGACGCTGTCGACGACGACCTCTAGCATTCAGGTCCTACCAAGCATTACCGGGGACGCGACCACGACGGCTGGGGTGGATGGAATCCTCCAGGTGCTGCTGCTGGTTGGTGTTGCCGTTGGCTCTGGCCTCGTCCTTGGCGTTCCTCTCGCGCTCGATTCGCTTGGTGCGGTTCTCGTTGAGCTTGCGATTCTTCTCCTGGATCTTTTCCTGGCGGCGCTTTGTCTTTCCGCCTCCACCGGCACTGTAGCACAAGGAGGGTCAGTTACATGTTTCTGGGAGCGTTGCGATTTGTCAATGGCTCTCTTGCTGCGGGCTGATTCTTTTTTTGCTGTTCATGCATATGGCCACTCAGAACGAGATAGACGCGGCCGCATCGGTCAGGTGGTGATGAGCGTGACTCAACGGGATGTGACGAAGCAAGCCATGGAGTCGGTTTGGGAGTGTAACACAAGGCACACAAGCAAACCGCAGGAAATGTGATGCATCAAGAGAGGGGTTATGGGTAAGATAGAGGGGTGCATGAGTGAGACACTTGAGAAATAAAGAAAGAGAGGGGGTAAGAAACTCACGTCAACTCGACATTTATGCGACGCGCGGGAGAGACTCCGTCTTCAAACATGGAGTGGTGGAACTTGTCAAGGCAGGTTCGCATATGCCAGACTTTGGCGAACTCGACAAAGGCGAAACCGCGGCACGGCTTGGAGTCGGCAGGGTCGCTCATGCAGCGGACGTGGATGGGGGAGAGCGAGGCAAAGTGGGCTTGGATGGTGTCGGCGGTGGCGGTGAAGGGGAGGTTGCCGACGAAGACGATGTGGCGGTCGGCTTTGGAATCGGCGTCGTCGGCAGCGGCCGTGTCCTCGTCGGCGCCGTTGGGTACGGCTTCGTCGTCGTTGTTGTTGGCGGTTTCGGAAGAAGACTTCTTATCCTTCTTGCTCTTCTTCTTCTTCTTCTTGCTGCTAGACTCGTCGTTGGCTTCAGCATCGGCGGTGGGTTCCTCCTCTTGTTGTTGTGATTCCTTTTCCTTACTCTTCTTATCCTTCTTGCTCTTCTTCTTCTTTGCGGCCTTGTCCGAGTCTGCGACGTCTGCAGTCGCAGAAGCGGGCTTGACATCGGCATCAGTCATTGGAGAATCCTCAGCTTCCTGCTTGACGCCATCCTCCTCGTCCTCGTCCTCATCCTGCTCGGGGAGGTCCTGGAGGTTCTTGCGCTTGTCCTTGCGCTCCTTTCGCGACTCCTTCTTGTGCTTCTTGTCCTTTTTCTCCTTCTTGGCCTTCTTTACGTCGGTGGCGGTGGCATCGTCTTCGTTGCGCTTGCGCTTCTTGGGGGGAGCTGCCTCGACTTCGACGGGAGTGACATGCTTGTCCTCAGCCTCGGTGGCCTCTCTTGCACGTTTGCTCTTCACCATTATGCGTGGTCGTGGATCGAATTGGGATGTGAGGTGGTGAGAGGATTGGTGTGTGATCTACTTTTTGCGCAAGGCGGCAGAAAAAAAAATTATGCAGGATCTGCTTTTTTTTTGCCAAGTCAGCACAAGCCTCTTTTTTTTTTTTTTGCTTCCTTGTCCGACGTCGCAAGGCAGGGTGAGTGGCTTTGGAATAAGACACACTTAATGATTGGACTTCCAGACAATCACAGACAAGTCAATTTTGTGACGCCGGTTGACAGGCTGCAGAATAGGTACTCTACTGCAAGACACGGCTTGGGAGGATGGATGGATGGATCCAACGAGGTTTTCCGGCTGCACGAGGGTAGGAAATGTTCCGTCCCGACTAATCAGCCCGGGCTAGAGAGTATGTGTGACTTGGTGCTGCTTGCTACTACTGCTGCACAGCTACCTGCGTGCGCGTGTGCTTGTGGGTTGGGGCGACGTGGGATTGGAGATTTGAGGAGGATCGATCTGCGAGTGCCAAAACGTGCAGGAAAAGTGAGAGGTGAGTGGGATTGCTTGCTCAGAAGGGAGCTAAGGAAGCGGGAGATGCCGAGACGGTGGACGACCTACGGAAGATTTGGGGATTTCCTGGGACGGGACACTACTACCACGGGATGGGGGAGTCTACCTAGGTAAGATGTGATAAAAATAACATTGTTGACGTAGCTATATTGACAAGACATGCGACCAAATATAATTCTGCATTTGTTTCTGCTGGCTGTTTCTTCATCAGTTATCATTTAGTTGTCAAAAATGCCAACTGTCGCTGTCCGCTCATCATGGCGTCCAATTTTCCCTTCTACCCATGACATCCATGGTCATGGCACACATTACTTTCTTTTTCCTATTTCCATTCCCCCCTTCAGCTTTGTAAAAAAAAAACCTTTCTTTTTCTTTATTTCCTCCTTCGCCGCCGTCTCACACGTATCTCACTAATCTAATCTGCATCATGCACGTACATACATGTTGTCGTACAGTGCTAGTTAGTCTACCGACTAGGCTAGGGTTCTGGGCGGTAAATCAATCCCCCATGCCATGCCATGGACCATATCCTTGCAATCCATGCTCTGTCCCAAAGCAATGCTCCGTAGCGGGGGCGCCTATCGTCGACGGCCGTTGTCACTGGCCCCTCACAACTGACTCCGGACCCTGGGCCGCGACCCTACAACATCGACACCCTAGTCAGTCCCGGCGCAGCGTCGAGGACATCTCTCCCTCCTGCGTCCCAGAAGATGCGGTGGACGTTGATCGGCTGGCTATCCTCCCTTCTTCAGCCGCTGTGCAACCCCGGAGCTGTCGGCTGTCAAGACGGCACTGCATTTCGAAACCTTGCTGCTTGTTTGTAAGTGGTTGACTCCAGGGTTCCATGTGACAACCATTAAATTTTTTCTTCAGTTTCGTCAAACCCCCAGTCCAGTTCCGTCCATCCATCCATCCTTGGGGATTTTCCAGCTGTCAGCGCCGCTACCAAAGCATGGCTACCTGACGTAGGCAAGGTGACGCCCATACGCAGCAGCCATAGTCAAGTGCCAACTGCAGCTTAGAGGCACACTGTATTATTGGGGGGGGACCAGGAGTTGGGGAGTTGGTGCACATTGACGCAGCTGAAGGGTCGAGGGTCTATGGGGATTGGCGCCCATCCAACTTGTTCGGGACCATCCTCTTATATCCAAGGGATACGATCCTGAATACTAGACTACGATTCCATGGTCGATGGAGAACGGGTCAGCTGGGATAACCCAACTATTGAACTCAATCACCACTCGGGCGAGTCATTCAGCTTACCCGGAGCAAAAAAGGAAGGAAAAGAAAAGCGAGATGAAAGAGGCAAAAAAAAAAAAAAACGAACCCCCTGGGCCTGGCTGTTCAACGACCGGCCTCATTGCCTCGTGGTCGGTAGGTCGTCCTAGTCAGTTGAGGTGAGAAAAGCAAAAAACCTCCGTGCTCCTAGAGCCAAGGTGAGCGGACAACAGTGTGAATTCTATGAGAAACACTGGCATAGACGGTCTGGTACCTTCCTACGCCGCAACTGACAGCCGTGGAGTGCGTGTGGAGGGGGAAAAAGGAAAAGAAGACACCACCCCTGTCGCTATGTCCCTTGTCCCTGCCCCATGCTCAATGCCCCATCATCCATACCGCAGCCTTCAAACCCATCTCATCCCCGTCTACATCATCCATCTTTCATCATTCATTGACATTGACTCGGGGGGTCCTCTATCGATATCCACTCGAATTGAATGAATCTCTCTTGTCGTCTCTCTTTCTACTTCTTTTCTCCTGCTGCCCCCGTCTCCGCCATCTCCGCTTCTCTCCGTCCCGGGTCCGCTTGGCTCTTCTTTTTTTACGCCTCCCTACGCTACAGTCCTTGTCCTGTACCACCCCTTGTTTTCCCCTCCGTCCCTCCGGCCCCCCGTCTGTCTAGTTGCTGCAGCCAGTAACACTGCAAAAGTTGCTTTTCTCTATGCCATCTGCCTCTCTATTCACTCACCTCACTCCTATGGCAGCCCGGCCCAGGCTCAGGCTCAGGCTCGCGCACACCAACCGAGTGGATGACCAGGGGCATGCGCGACATGCAAGCTCCCGTCCATGTGTCTTGTTTCTGACTCTCCTAGTGTCTTCCTCTTTGCCTCCCTCTCCGTCCTGCTGGCGCTGATGCTGCTCCGCCACTCAACCCCCCCAGCTCAGCCAGCCAGTTCACCCGGCCAGAGTAGAAGCCCAACCAGCGTTGCCGGCATCATTCATGGTCAAGGTCATTGCCATGGAATGGACGTAGTAGTAGCGGCAAGCAAGCAAGCAAGCATCAAGCACCAGCTGGCAAGCAGTACAGCACGCGAGATGAGGCCCGCCGCGCACCAATAGTCCAGCCATACCCGCTCCAACCCGAGTCTATGCAGCGCTTTTCTCTGCATCACTCAAAGTCTGCATCTTGCTTGCTTCTTATATACTCAACGGGTTCCCGGGGGTGGGTGGCCACCCGGAATCTTCAGCCTTTTCTCTGCTACGCTCTCCCCTGTCTGACCGTCCCTTCGTCTCCATATTCCTCTCTCTCATATCTACCATAAACCTCTCTCACACACCTCTTTCTCTTTCTCTCTTCTTTCTTCTCTTTTCTATTCCATCTTCTCCTTTTCTCTCCATCTCCACGTCAACCTGCCAACTTTTTGTCCTTCCGTGTGACAACCAGGCTGTCTACGTCTTCAACCCTGGTCAACCACTTAGAAGAGCCTCGATTTTTCTCTTCCTCCCACAATGCAGTTGACGTGGGACCTGGGAATGGACCATGTCCGGTCCTGGGTCCTCAGCGGTGATTATGAGCTGGACGACTCTTTCGACCGCCCCTTTGCCTGGAGTTCCACCATCGTCACCGGTCTCTCCGAGGCTGCCATTGTGCCTCAGCCTGATGATGCAAGTGCTCGTTCAGATGCTGGTGCAGACACTGAGACCTCGCTCGCTTCAGAGTTGACTCCAGTTTCCAGTGCCCAGGCTTCGTCTCCCTCTCTCTTCAAACTCGCCCCGGCCTTGAAGGAGCAGCAATTCCTCTCTGTGACGGACCATGTCGACGACCCTTTGATCCCGAAGCAGAAGGACATCCGCCGCATCTTCAACAGTGGCCGTCAGACTTGGCAACACTTTCTCAGCCAGGCCCTTGCCCTACCAAGAGGCTTCTTCCCCCCCTGGTCTGGACCCGTCTATCATGCTCCAGGACATGCCGCCGCTCCCCGACACGGTCCCGTCAAAGGGCGTCCTGGCCGGAGCCCCCACCTGGCTCGTCCCGGAGCCCGAGCCCTGTCAACCGGCGCCCGCCCAACCGTCCACTCGGGACCGCCCACCACACCTCGACCTCAACAAGGTTACCGGCACCACAAAGTATTTCCGCCTTTCCTACCCCGAACCCATCGACTGTCTCATCTCTTCGGATCCGAGCGCCTGCCACTATGGTAATCCCTCTGGCAGCGCAGACGCGTCCAACGCTCCGCAAGGCCTTGCCATCTTGACCATGTGCTGGTCCTACATCTTCTCCACCCGGCTACTGCAACTCCAGAAGAGGAGGGCCCACTTCACCGACTCCTGCCTCCGCCCAATCCCGATCAACGCGGTTGGGGACCTCGCGCAGAGCGAGATCCTGGTCCAGCTCCCCGGCGAGGCCTCCTTGCGTCTAGTCCACTGGCTCTCTGCCATTCTGGCGCCAAAGCCGGGCTGGGCTTCTGATGACGAAGGAGGTGCATGCTCACCTTGGGATGCGCGATGCACGGGAGGTGTGCGGTTCATCATTGCTACCGAAGAGCAGGTCACGATTGACCCGGATGCTGAGCCTCCGAGCCCATCGGAGGCTACCGAGCTGCTCATCGAGTTTTGCAATCTGTTCGGCATCGGCCATGAACCCTGCCGATCCAGAGATCCGAGCCCCCTGTCGCCTATCAAAGCCGCCTTCCTTGCAACCCTCGCGATTCCCTTCTATCGCATGGCCAAGCTGCAGCCACATCTTCCTAGACCGTCTCTGAAGCTGCGCAAGACGACGGGGATGGATGAGGGCCAGAAGACGGACATCCGGCGGTATGCTGGGGAAGCCCACTACTACATGACGCTGAGCATGCACCCTTACGCTCTGGGCCCAGTGCTCTGGAGCATCTTCTGGCAGCCCGACATCCAATGTAACCTTGTCAGCCCGTGGCTGGCTGCCATCTCCAGCGTCATCCGCCCCGCCTTCAACTACTGCGACTTTGAGATGCTGGTAAAGATCTTTGCGCTCCGCCGACCCCGCGTCGCGCTTTGGTGGCACGGCCTCTTCCTGCTTGGCAACCCCAAGATCCTTGACTTTATCCACAACTACCTCACCACCCTCGACGAGGGCTGCTTCTACGACACCCTTTCTCGCCCCGACATCGTCACCGCCGCTTGGACAGGGGCTCCCCAGTCATATCAGGATGACCTCTCCTCCACCGCCTACCATCATCTCAACGATGCCGTTCCCCGCGCTACTCTCTTGCAGCACCGCCACACGCTGACCCTTCGCGACCCATGGCCTCTCTTCTACGGATGGCGGCCGTTTGGATCCGTTCCGAAGGACACTATCGAGCCGGATCTGTATCCTTGGCTGGAGCATGGTCATAACCGTGAGTATAACCACTGGACCTGGTGGTCCAAGGATGATGCTTCCGTTGGGCCATCTGTGCATGCCGGCTACCGCAAGGAGACTGGACGTTTCGACCCGACTGTCCCCGACAACCTCGAACTTCTTCCCGCCACCGACTCCTCGGCCCCTCTTCCTCCTGCTTCTGTTCTGCCCATTGCCTTTGAGCCCTCGCGACGAGCCACTCTGCAGATGATCAACCACTCTCTTGGCAACATTGTTGGCGAGCGCAGCGTCAGCACTGCTGTAATTCCTGATCTAAAGCAGTCTCACCCTTGGCTTAAGGACTGGACGCCTGTCTAAACATCTATTCCCGCATGATACCTCATCTTTTTTCAGCATTCTTATTCTATCACCCCTGCATCTTTTATCCCCCACCTTTTGATGAACTATGACGGATACGAGAAAACGACGTTCGTGGCAGATGGGACTGCTTCTTTCAAGTCTGGGGATAAGGTAGGGCTTCTTGGCCCCGAAATATAGTGGAGGAGGCGTGTCTTGGAATACAAAAAGGAGGGACTAATTGGGACAAACTGGTTTGTTGTTGTTGTTTTTGGACCATGGCGATGGGTCATGTATTGATATGGGTTTTGCTTCCGGATCCTCGCTGTTGTATCTTTTCTCCCTTTTGTCCTGGTTCCTGGCTCATGGCGCTGCGAGGGCGTCTTTCATGGCGCTGCCAGCTCGGTGTGCTTGTGTCATTCAAGGGTGTCTTGCTGGATCTTGGTGTTTTGGGTTCCATTCCAAGAAATGTCCTGGTCCAGGCAAGCTAGTTAGGTGCTTTGTGTCAGTAGAAATACCAATACCCGACGACCACGTCTCAGTGGCTTCTCAACTTGATGCTCCAATTTCTTCTTTTCATCTTCGAGATTGTTCTCAAGTGACTGGACAGTTCTGGGCAGCAGGTTGGACATTGTTCCAGGGCTCTTGTGAGCAAAACCACCAAGTTCATTATGTTGTCGGGATAATCTAATTCTACGAGAACATTATCATTCCGGTAACAATCGCCTCCACGATATCTAGCGCACCACCAATCAATGCAGATATCCCGAATCAAATAATAACACAGTTGGATTTCAGACAGTCCCCTACCCCTCCATCGTGTCCTCTTCCATGAACAAGAAATCGTCGTTGTCCGCCAGACAGCTCAAGGTGAAGAGTGTGACAAGGACGATGGCACAATACCAAAGCGAAGGTTGAGATCGCCCTGCTGAGCCCGTGACAACTATGGGATCTGGGGCGGCACTTGATGGCGGATCTGATCGGATGAATGTTGTGGTAATGTTAGGGTCAAAGCCAGGATCCGGGGCCTCAGGGTTGATAGAGTCGCTGGACTCTTGATTACTCTCCTGTCTTCGCGCGATATCGACTCCGGCGTTTGCTACGAGTTGGGGCGGTAATTGGTCCAATGAGGCATCGCTCGTTGGCTAGACGGTGATGATCCTTGTTTGAGTGATTTCAACCTTCGTGGGAGCAAGTACCGTGATGACTTGAGGTCCATGACCGGTGTTCGGGGCACTAGGGTTCTCCTGGGGACGGTTGGCTTTGACAAACTCTGTCGTTGTTGGAGGATCCGCTCGAATGAAGGTTTCTGAGGGGGGATCAGCTCGAATGAATGTTTCGGTAGGTTGGTTTGGACCTGTCACTGGATAAGAGGGCTGTCCTGATGGCACGTGTTCTTCAGGCGCCTGAGGATCATTGGAAGACTGGCTGTTGTGTGAACCAGGAGATTGAGCAGGAGAGTTTGCAGTTCCAGGGTCAAGTGGTTCACCACCACCAGGGCTCGTCGGGCAGTTACCGTTGCATGAAGGTACACCGTCGCCACTGTCGTCAACGTGTGCTGAATCAGGCCCCTGACCGTTTGGAGAGGACCCTTGACCATAAGGGACAGGCTCGTTTTCCGGAGTTGATGGGCTATCAGGGCATAGACCAGTGCTACCGTCACAAGGAGGACTGTTTCCATTGGGTGAAGGATTTGTTTGTCCTTGTGTCGGAGGCACAGGAGATGATGGAGATCCAGACGGAGGCGAGGCTTGCTGTGACCCAGGCGGCGTATTAGCGGGACCGCAACTGCCACTTGAGTCAGATTCGGGACAAGTTTGACCACTTCCATCAGCTGGAGATGGGTCAGTTGGGGGGCTTTCTGGGTTTCCTGGGTCACCATCAGGTCCAGGGCTGGGGTTGGGAACCGAAGGCGGTGCCGGTGCTGTTGGAGGTTGGTCGCCTTGGCCTGGTATAGGAACGGCAGGACTGGGTGCTGGTGCTGATTCTTGCGGTGCCGAGGGAGCTGGAGGACCTGAAGGACCTGATGAGGCACCACAGTCAGGCGAACCATCAGCTCGCTCAGGACATCCTCCTGGGTTCTGGGTCTCTGGATATGGGACATGTGGAGTTCCAGGAGGACCTTGGCTCTGATTACCGCAAGCTGGGTTGTCGGTGCCAACAGCGCAGTCTACTGGGTCGTCCTGGCTTCCGGGAGGTGACTGAGGGGAGGAATTCCCTGGAGCACCAGAACCAGGTTCAGGAGTAGCGCCATCCTCGCAGTCCTCACCCGCTCCTTCTTGAGGATTTGCTTGACCAGGCACTCCAGCGCCCCCAGCAGGAGTCGATGGGCCTGGGTTCTGGGCCGCTGGCACAGGGGCAGGTTGGGGCTGAGACTGAGAGGGTGGTTGACCAGGCGTTTCTTGATTGTGACCAGAGGGTGGGCTTCCGGCGTTGCCCCCAGAATCGGGACTTGCGCCTTGGAAACCAGGACCAGAGCCATCGCCATCGTTTGGGTTGCCTGACGTTCCTTGATTGGGGCTAGGGGGCGAGCTGCCCGCGCCAGTTCCGGCACCATCATTTTGGTTTCCGGGTACGGTGTTTGGGCTCGTAGGAGCACCGTCAGCTGAATTGGGAGATGGAGGATTCATTTGACCATTTGTGGAGGAACTGTCGCCATTGGGTGAGCTTCCAGAAGGATGCTGGGCCTGTCCATTGTTCGGGGCCCCTGAAGGGTTGCTGTGTGAGTCCTCAGCTTCTGGGGAGCAGTCTGCATCTGCGGCTACGGAGTTGCTAACACCGTTGCCAGGATCCTCGTTGCCACCAGGGTTACTCGAAGTAGCGTGTGCGAATGTCCCTGACTGGTCACCATTTGATGCAGAAGGAAGTTCTGGGTGGGATCCGAGGTTGGGATCTGTGTTACCGACAGGTGAAGTGGAATCAAGGCTGGGGTCTGCGTTACTGGCAGGTGGGCTGGGATTGAGGCTTGGGTCTGTGTTACCCGTCGGCGGACTGGAGTCGAGGTTGGGATCTGTGCTGCCAACAGGTGGGTTGGACCCAAGATTGGGATCACCAGCTCCAGATCCGGGAACAAGAGGAGAATCGCCAACAGCAGGAGACTGGGGAATACCAGAAGGGGCAGATTCGGGAAGAGACAAGGTGAGGACGCCATTGGAGCCGGCCGTGCAGTCGATAGCAAGAGTGAACTGGTTGCCAAAGGCGAAACGTCCCGCGTCAAGTCGAGGGGCCAAATGGGAGAACCGTCGTGGAACGAGGTCTCCATGTTGTAGTTCGACAGGTAGAAGGTCTGTGATGAGAGCGCCGTGGTTGGAACATGCAGAGATGGTATATGCCAGGGCAGGACCGTAGTCATCTCCACAAGAACTAGCCAAGCACAAGAAGAGTTCCTGATGATCAGAGTCAGCACATTGTTAGCAGAATGACCGGTCTCCAACGCACCCTCTGCTTGGCCATGTCCATGCAGACAGCTCTGGTGGGTGCATCGTAATGGTTGGTGAAGCGGTAACGAAGAAGGCCGCGAGAGCAAGTAGCGGCACATTCTATAGTCTTGTCAACTAAGGCTATCAGGAAGGGGTACGAAGATGCTCACCTGGTGCAGACATGTCATGACCAAGGCCAAAGCCAGTGACAAGGCTTGAAAGCATCAAGCCGATGGCGAAGTAAAGCTTCATATCGTGTTCGTGTCTCGAGAGACTGGGTAATGGAAGAGTTGAAGCAGAGGTAGTAGTTGTGGTGTAAACGACAGTGACCAGAAGAAGTGGTGGGTTGAAGGAGAAGAAGGTTGCCAAAAGAAGAAAACCGAAAGTCGTCGTGAGCGACAGTCGCCAAAAAGAAGAGGAAGGTCCAAGCAAAGAGTTGTCAAAGAGTTTGAGATTGACCGCAGTCACAAAAAAGAGGTGGTAAACGACAGTCACCAAGAAAGTCTGGGGTAAACGACACAGCAAAAAAGTAGCCAGCGATGAACGCGGCGAGTCCAAAAAAGGGAAGCAAGAAAATGGTCCAAAAACGGGCTTGTGAGCTCAAGGTGAAGTGGCGGATGATGGAGAGAAGAAGAGAAGAAGAGAAGAGAGATTGGAGAGGGTGGGAGAGAAGAGAATAAATGGTCGCCGAAGGCATCGTGGGAGAGGGAAAGAGGTGGTCTCGGAGGGTGGAAGGAGGGGCGTAGGTGTTGTTGCCCGGGAAGGTGCGGAGCTGACTGAGAAGGAATTGGCAAGAGCATCCTCCTTGAATGTCGATGCCACCACCAAGAGCAGGGTCGGATGAGGAAGCGGGTAGAGATACGAACCGTCAAACGATTACGCCGTTGAGCTCAGTGAACTGACGAGGACAGGCAAATACAGGAACAGGAACAAATAGATTGCTGTCAATTTTGTTGCATGGGTATCGTATCTAATAGAACAACAACGCCAGCGGCTTCTTCTCATCCCCATACCGATCCTTGAACTCCTTCCTCGCCAGAAACTTGGCAAGCGGCATCATGGTGTCCTTCATATCCATGACGCCGCGCTTCTTCTGGTCGATGTGGGAAGCATCCACGACGAGCCGCTTCAAGTTCTCGAGGGAGAGTGCGCCTGTCAGAGTCAGCACCGTGTTTCTTTCTCATGTGATGGGATCGACTTACCGTTGTCTATGAGGTCCATGAGTCGGGCAGGTGTGCCGACGGCGATGCCAGTCCTGTGGCCCTGGAGGAAGCTGACTTGCTCATCGACTTTCATGTGCTTGGCGAACTGTTCCATTCAATATTAGCGATTGACCATAGACAGGACATAAGACGAAAAATACCAGCTTGGAGATTGTGTTGTCCCTGTTCTGAAACTTGCGCATCGATCTGGTCTCCGTCAGTTTCACGTCTTGTCTCTCAGATGGCAATGCGCCTCGCACCTCACGATATCAGCTGCTCTCAAACCCGCTCCTGCAACGATGAGCGTGTGAGGCGAGCCCTTCTTCTTGGGTGACTTCTTCAGACCCTCGGGATTCTCTGAGACGCTTTCGAGGAAGTCGGGGAACTTGTCCAACGTTCTCGCCTCCTGCCATGAAGTCGTGTCTTGGATGGCGTTGGCTGTCGCATCGTTAGCAGGTACATTAGACAGAAACGGGTGGAATCTCAGTATTACCTGATACGGTCAGATCAGATATTTCCACGGCACTCAGATCGCTGCCGAATCGACTCAGCTTCTGAGCGAGGTGATCCGCCAAAAGCTGGTTGTCCATTTTTGTAAACAGGGTGTTGAGACCGAGCTCAGTGTCGAGTGTGTCATCATCGGGGGCATTGGCCTTTCTCTTCTTATTCTTCTTGGGCTTGGGTTGAGACGGGTTATCCTCCGCTTGCCTCTTTTTTGATGCCGACATGGTGAAGGTTCCTGTGGTTTGTTATTTCCTTGCGAGATTGTGAGAGTTCGTCGTGGTTGCGACGTCAAGAAATTTTATGTTTTGCACAGTGTCAGGATTTGATCATGGCTGAATTTGCGCTAGTGATGGATATTCGCACGGTTTCTGGCACTGTATCTAGGACACTAGATCCACCAAGAGTTCATCATGAGTGAAGTAGACGGACGGGCTCATGATGACTGAAAGACAGTCTTCGATATCAAGTTGGATTATGGAATTTACCGTAAGTCGAATACATAGTAATAATCGTCCAGATTTTGTTCTACTTAAAACCTCTCAAAGGTCATTAATTCCCCCTACTTGGTACGGCAAGAAACCAGACATCCTCCTCTGACGCGCGTCTATATCCCTAATACCCAAACGCCAAGTAATACCAGCGCCTAACCCACAAAGCAATATCTTTCAATGCCCTTACTCTCCGTAACCGTCGAGGTTTAGAAAATGCTGTTGACAATGTTTCCTCCGATCGTCGCACCAGCACCAAAGATAGCAGCGTTACCCAGCTTCTTGCCAAACTTCTTTCCGTACTGTCCCATCTTGTTCTCTCCCTCCTGTCCCTGCTGCTGGCCGGAAGATCCCTCGGCCACAGCCATGGGCGGCACGTGAGAGTTGTAGGGGTTCTGCTGGGCGGGAGGGCCCGCAGGGTATCCGTACTGAGGCTGCTGGGGAATGGCGGCCTTCTTGGTCTCCTGCTCAACGAGGACGTAGTTGCGCGGGAAGATACCCTCCTGGCCGGTGCGGTCGTTACGGCCCATCCACCAGTCCTGGTTCATATACTCGTAAACGGCGATCTGGTCATCCTTTTCGAAGGAGAGGTCGCGACCGTCAGAGGCGGCGTAGCGGTACAGTGCGCGGGCTTGAGCGACGGTGGGCTTGACGTTGCGCGCGGGGACGCCGGGAGGAGGCGTCTGCTCGTATGCGGGTGGCGCGGGAGAGGGGGCCTTGTTGACCTTGAGATCCTCAAAGGCCTTGGTCGGAGGCTCGTGGGATGGAGTGGGAGTTGCGGCCTTGGCGGCAGTGTTGGAGGCGCCGGTTGCGGTACGGAGAGGGCCAGAGAGCGAGGACTCGGGAGGGAGAGTGTTGTTGATGGTGTCGTAGACCGACTCGTCAATCACGCCTTTTTCGAGGAGGTTCTCGAGTTCCTGGATGGTGTTAGATAATCGCATAGAACGGCCGCGCATTATTCCAGAGGAGGTAGCGAGGATGCCCGATGGGGAGGGAGGCTATTCACATTCTTGATGTTCCGAAGCGACCGGTTCACCTCGATAATGGTCTGGCGATCAGCAGCCATGGTTGCAGATGGAGTTGCGCCGGGGCAAAATGGATATATCGCTGGAGAATGCGAACAAAGACAAGAATATCAGTCGTAGCGATGAGCGAATGCTTCACGGACAGCGAAAGTGATGACGAGATGTCAAAGCCAGTTAGATGAGAGAGGAGAGTTTCATGACCTGTTCAAAGTCCGTAAAGTAACCAAGAGAGAACGGACCAGACCCCTACAAAATAAAGCGGGCGGATTGAGGCGGTGCTGCCCCTCGCCGAGACGGGGAGACTTGGCATGCCGGCTTCCCGACCCAATCACGGGGTTGGGCCACTCGTAAACGCCGCGAGGCTCTATGATGCGGTGTAACTGAGTCGGTATTTTATTCCGACGTACGCGTATCTTGTTTAAAAATTATATGAGATCATCAGTGAATGGAAAAGAGGCTTGGGTGATGCCTGGTTGTGAAACACGTTCAATCCTGCTATATAATTCATACACTGCAAAGGTTACAACCACCAGTGAGAAAAATGCGGGAAACGACATCGCCTAATATGGATCCCTCTTTATCCATCAAGTCGGAGTATTTTATCCACAATGAATGGCAGGCTGCAACTACCCGACTACGAAAACGTCAAGTCCATATCGCATCTTGCTCAATGAAAACAAACACCAAGTAAAGGAGGGTAAAGGAGAGCACGGCAAAGAATGAAGTCCAATCACCTATCTATATCGGATACCTTCTTCACTAATAGAAGGGATCCGTATCTATTATTGAATAGAGCAAGTGGCATTTTGTAAGCTACTTATTTATAATCGCCATCCATAGCTCACAGCTTAGCCATAATAGACAATTAGAGACACAAACGGTGACCGAGGTGTCGGGGTTCGGGACTCAAAGGGGGTAATCTTTCCCTGCTCCCGACCCGTCATGGCGTCAACTGCCACTACAGCAAATACTTTGGGTGAAACCGCCAGATCAACCCTCGAGTACATTCTTTAAACGTGCCCACTCCTCTTTGAAAGGTAGTTCCATTCGCATGCTGAGTTCCAGGCCTTTGAATGATGGTGCAGGATCCATTGTGTTCAAAGCCACAGTGCTTGAGGTTCTGGGATCTCGTGAGGCGACCTGCTGCTGCGAGGAATGCCTCGGCGCCCAGGAGGCTAAGTTGATATAGTCGCGTGTCTCGAAGTCTTGATCCTTGGTAGGCGTTGATGTATCGATGTGACGAAATAAGCCCAAGTCCGTGTTGTCCAGGATGTGATATTCCTATGGCTTCAAGAGGGGGCTAGGGAGAGGGTACTGGTTCCTAGACTGGCTGACGGCGGCCCTGTCGTATCTCCCGCTTCCTCAGATATGCGCGAGCCACGATGTAGTTGAGTGATGGAGAGTAATGTCGGCGATCTTGGCCCCTCCCAAAGCCAGCCAACACTATCCCATCCCACTAATCTTGAACGGGCTGGTTCTGTAAAACACTGTAGTCGTCCTGGTACGTCTTACCTTGCCTACTGGGATTCTGTAGTAGGCATAGGTAAGGGACACCAGTCATGTGTGGAGTGACAGGTAATATTGAGTGGGATGATCCATCCCTTCTGAACTGAGCGACGGCTGCCTAAGGGAAACCTCTGCTCTACTCCGTTGCGAGGATCCCCGCGTACTTCTCCCAAGTCGTTGTGTCGCCACTGTCCATGGCGTGTCCCCATTCCGCCCAGAGTTTGCTGGCGTCGACGTGCTCCATGGATATCAAGCCAGAGAAGACCGGTTATAAGGAGACGATACTCGTTGAAGTCCTCGGGCTTTTAGCATGGAGAGTTTCCGTCCTGTGAGACCGAGTCCAAGTCGACTAGACGGGAACGAATGGTGTCGTTGTCCCCATCCTCGGGGCCCTGAGCGATATCGTCGTCGAGGTCAGCGGCCCCAGCGATCGCTGCCACCCGGAGTAGATCCCATTGTACCGGCAAACGTCGCGAGATCCTCAAAGGACCTTGGAACGGGCTTTGGCATGCGATTCGAGGCACAGCCGCGGTGGCGCATCCGTCCAATCTTCAAGTCGGCTGAGCATACTCAAGAAAGCAGGTACCTTCGCAGGCGATGAGGGCTAGATAGGCCTGCGTTCAGATGTCGCACTCGTATCGTGATGGAGAAGGGCGCCGAATTGGCCGGGAGTGTGCCTCCAGCGTCCAAAGTCGTCTTGAAGACGAGAGTCATGGACCAATGATGGGGAAGACCAGACGTATTAAGCAATCAGTTCCTGGAAGATGGTTAATTGGACTGGACGGTCAATAGGCCAGGTCTTTCTCGACCTATGACTTCGTCTGGAAATCCTCCTTTGATGGGATAACCAACGCCCGGCCACTCCCCCTTCTGGGGCTGGCTAGCTGGTGCTGAGACACCTCCGAAGATGGACTGGCGGGCTACCTCCTCGTACAGTGCCTTGACCTTGTCCCAGGACCAACCGATTTTCTCGTCCGGGTCGAGTATGACGCGATTAATGACGTCCGTTCCTGAATAGCTCTGTACGATACTATCTCTTGTAGCCCATTATAGGTGCTTTTGGCGCCCTTGCGAAGCTTGCGGACCTCTTCGGCAAGGTCATATTGGTCGTACAAGAATGCATGCCGATAGGTATTGGCCGCGCCGCTTCGATCCGCTGGTTGAAGGTCTTTGCGGAAAGCCACCGTGATCGAGTTGAGTTGTTGTTGATCAGTTGGCTAACCGCAGATTGGTTGGTTGTGGTTGAAGGTCCTCCTCTAACGAGGTTAACGGAAGTGGTTTTGACTTCTTTGGTTGGTTCGCGCATCGGGGAGGCACGCTGGCACGGTCCTGTATTAGGCTCGGTTTGTTGAGTGGTGGAATGTACTAGACGATTTGGGTCGCTGTTTTGTATGTTCGTGTGTTGTTTTGCCGTCGCTGTTGTGGTCGTCGCTATTATTGATGATGGTAAGTTGCAGCTGCCCAAACGGAGAGCAGGTTGGCCGCTTTTATAGGTCATTGCGAACCGGCGATGGGTTCTTGATGAAACAAGGTTCGTTGAGGCAGAATTTTGAACACAGAAACATTCCCAAAACTTATTTGATATTGACTCTTGCTTTGAAAGGTATTGAGTTGTTGGTTGCCTTGATCTGCCTGCGGGTACCTAGGCAATGAGGTTAAACTAGCACGACTAGGTACTCGAATTGATGACAGGAGGACAACAGCATCAAGATACCCCAGATTTGAAGCTGGGATTACAACTCCAGGGCTCAAATAATCTTGGAAATCCTCCTCTTTACTTGATCAAACTTTTTTCTCTTTCTTCCACATCACCTACACCCGCAATAGGTTGAATCGGTTTGATCTCACAACGGCAGAAAGAAAAAAAAAAAAAATCTTTTGAGCCAAGGAAGAAGGAGTTTTTGTCTCACAAATCTCATCGGTTGGAACAAGATGCGTGACAAAAATTTCAAGCCAAAGCTGGTCATTTTTGGGGGTAGATGAACGAGGTGTTTGCCAAGCGAGGATGGATCAGGGCAAGGAAGTTGGGTTTCCTTGGGATCTTATTGTCCTTTGAGGGTGTTTAGAGACCAGACCTGTTAAGAACAAACAAGAGGATCAATCATGAAAGTTTGAAATTAAAGGAACAATCTGCGTTGGCATTGGTCTCTAACCTCAAGTTGATTGTGTTCCATGGTACTGGGGTGCTTGAGGTTCCTGGCGGTACGTACCTTTATGGCACTCTGATCCATGACACTGAATACAACCTCTTCTACAGGCATTTGGACACCTGGGTTTTCCCGGCTGTTTGTAAATCACGTGAGGCTGCAATAAACCTCTTTTCTCGCAGGCCAAATGCCCTTGTATGTTCAGCCCTCGCTTAATTGTCAGGTTCCACGTAACATGGAAGAATCGAACTCCGCATCGAGGATCGTGTGCCTTGAACGGGATTCAATAGACGTCGGAAGCGATTAGCATGGGTTCCTCAGAATTCAACTACCGTAATCTAAAGAGGGGGGCCTTTGCTCTTGTGCGCAAGTAGCTATGATGTCAAGACAGACCGACAGAAGAGCCGACATCCATAAATAATGCGTCCAACTCAACCCCATTAGAGACCAAACAATCACAGAAAAGAACGGCTCCATTTTGAATTAAACCTTGGATTTGAAATGAAAAATTCAATCAATCTAGGCAAGACATACACACCCCAGCTCGCCCTTTTCAAAAAGGCTACTGGGAAGCCCAAACTCGCATGCTTCTTATAAATACATGAAATAGACAGATTCTTGGATAATCCCCCTTTCTGTCCTATTACGAGTGCTCAACTTCTTTTTGTTCCCTCCTTTGTCCAAGTTGGCAGCAAAAATGCGTGTATATAGCTGCACTCGATATTCCAGCTCGAAATGGAAAAAGAGCCAAGATTTCCCTTTGAACACACAATATCGTCAACACACTTGGTCGTGATAATCATCATCCTAGTGGATACCACGCCTCGTGTTCATAGTTCCATGCGTATGGATATACCCGGAATACGGGCACTAGCTGGGTCTCCGACGTCTGCTAGACGTGAGGTCCCAGATGGGGAGGGAGCTGGTGGTGGTAGGCGTGAGGGGGGAACCCGTGGACAGGGTATGAGGGGGCGGGCATGTACTGCTGTCGTGGGGGAGGAGGGTTGTTATACTGCATGCTGTTGGTGGCAAATCCTCGCTGGAAGCCGTTGCCGTTGCCGCCGCGGAAGGGCGACATGCCGTGACCTCCTCGTCCGCCGTTGCCGTTGCCGTACCCGTTTGAATTGCCTCGCCAGGGCGTGGCTTGGTTTCCTCCGGGAGCCCAGCCACCGCGAGGGTGCTGGTTGCTCTGAATGTAGGATGCTTCCCCATTGTAAAACTGTCGATCGCTCTCGGGAGAGGGAGGTCCTCCGTTGTGGTTTCTACCCATGTCAGAGTAGTCTCCCGATCCGTTCGATGGGCCTCCGCCGCGACGACCACCGCGTCCGGGTCCTCGTCTCCAGCGATAGGGTCTCCGTGGGCCTCGAGGCTTGCGATCGACCTGGAAATCAATCTTCTTGACGGGCTGCGTGACCATGATGTCGTCGACGATGCCATACTTGAGCAGCTCCTCCTCATCCGTGGTCCAGACTTGAAAAACATTTTCCAGTTTCTCAATGTACTTGACCTCTGGCACCCAGGTTCGTACGTAGGTGCCGTTGGTGTCGTAGTCAAAGGCTTGCTTGACGGGGTTGAAGATGCGAGCGTCGCCACGGGGATCGTTGCCCACGCCCGCCACGTACTGCCAGTTGGCCCAGTTGGAAGAAACATCGTAGTCGACAAGCATCATCTCGTACCACTCTGCTCCATAGCGCCAGTCGATGCCGAGGTGCTTGGAGAAGAAGCTGGCAACGTTCTGTCGGGCTCGGTTGGACGTGTATCCCGTGTGGTATAGCTCTCGCTGTGAGGCGTCGATCAGGCCCATGCCGGTTGTGCCTTGGAGGAATCTGTCAATGATTCTTCCGAGATCCTCAGGAGAGGGATCTTGATCAATGGCAGCCATCTTCTTGTTAGCCGTCTTCCACTTCTTCTCGTACTGACCAGTGGCCCCCTTGAAGCCCGAGACCCTGAAGAGTTGAGCACCAAACTTCATAGTGCACAACCGCATGTAGTCTCGCCACAGCAACTCGAATCGTACAGCCTTAGTGCCATCATTCTCGCCTCTGCCAAAGCCTTTAGATCGAACGTAGGCCTGGTCCGTGCCATCCTCAAGCTTCAGCAGCTCCTCATGGATGGAACGAGCCGAGATGCAACCAAGGGCCAGGTACGCCGAGAGCTTGGTACTGAAATCTTCTCCAAGAAGTCCGTTCCTAGTCTCTTGATACGTGCACATGCCACCAGTCTTGACGAGGTGTCGAACGCGTTCCCACGCAAAGCTTTCACCGCCATCAAAGGGGTGCGCAGACTTGGCATCCTGGGGCATGGCAGGGGGGTTGACGATCATGTTGTCGATGGGTTGTAGGAGTCGACGCTCAAACTCCTCATAGGTATCCGGAACTTGGAAAGGAGCATCCTGGGGAGGGGTCCAAGGAGGGAGAGGAGGTAGGGATCCTGCCTGAGGGCGAGGGACGGACCGACGAGGGCGCTCACGAAGGGGTTCTTGGGTCTTGCGGTAAGAGGTGAAGACATCTGGGAGTTCCTTTGGGTTGCTCAGGCCCGTGTCACGGCTTTGTTCGTGTTAGCAGTTCGTCAAGGGTATCCTGCGTGAGACAAGGGTTGGGGCAACTCACTCATCGACAAAATACTTGTCATCCCGCCACAGCTTGAAGCCAACGCTCTTTTCAGAGCATACAGCAGAAACAGCATCCTGATCATCGACTTCCTCAGATGACACGTCTTCGGTCATCCAGACGGCATCAACAGAATGGTGGTTGTCGTTCAGAGCTTGGATCAGTTGTCTCACAACGTCGGAGAAACTACCAATACGCAACACCAACCCGCTGCCCAGATCCTCCAAGCTGTCCTTTAGATCCCAGATGGACTCTGCGGTGAACTTTGCTCGGTGCGGACCACATCTCCAGAAGCGGCCAACCTGACTTAGGGCCTGGGGGTAGGGGGACTTGTGGTTCTCGGTGAGGAAGCCAGAGACCTCAATCTGGTGGGGCGGCAGGACGTAGACGGGGAGAAGGTGAGTGAAGCCATGGTCAGCGGTTGCCAGGTGGTGAAGGATGGGGTTGTCGGTGGCTCTGAGGTCGCGGCGGAGGAGGTAGACGAGAAGTTTACTCCCTGCCATGTTTGCGGTGAAGGTATGAGTTTGAGAAACGGGGCGATGGTGAAAATGGTATAGGGTCCTCTTTTTTTTCCGGATCCGATGAACAGACAGATCTCGGGAGGGGAAAGGCAAGATATGAGATCTCCCACTAGGCGGGCTGTGCGGGAAAGGTCTGGACCTCTCTGTACCGGGATGTCTTGACTTGATGTGCTGGGATGGTGAGACTCGGGCCACTGGCTGCTCGGTCGGGGTCTCGAGGTGGTGGGCGGCACTGCACTTGGTTGAGACTGCTACAGCAGATGTTGAGGGGGGGGGATTTGTGTGGTGGGAGTTGAATGAGGGCTTGTACTTGAGGATGGTTGGATATCAGATGGACAGGCAGTGGGTCAGGGCCAGAGGAGGCTGGGTCAGGGGAATGTCCAAGTGAAGTGGTTGTGTGTAAGAGGCAACCGGTAAACTTGTAGGTGAGCTAGAACTCGACTCGATAGTTGACCGGTGTGTAGATGTCAAACGGGTCATGGATCCTTGCGTCTCTGGATCTCGTTACATTAGTGGTTCCAACGGTTCCTGGCTGAAGGCGAAACGAGACAACAACGTCGTCGATGGGATGCGGGTTATCGGTAGATCGCCACAGGGCAGGGCAGGGCAGGGTGTGCGTGTATGATGCGCTTGCAGCGTCCCCAGCTTCTTCTTGAGTACTGATTCAGTATGGATCTCTAGCGCCAAGATGAGTGAACTCTTTGACGCCTCTTGAAGAGTGGATATGATGATGATGGCATCAACAGTGGCCGAGACAGGACTTTTGGTCAACGACTCGAGATGGAGAGGAGGGGATATTGAGGCTGAGACAAGGCAGGGCTCTCGAGGGCCTCTGGTGGTTTTGAGGCTACAGTTTTCTGTAGGGATAGCGGGCGAGATGGTTGCCGAAGCAGAAGAGGATGTGCAGTAAAAGAGAAGAGAGCATGTAGGCCGATGACGATGCTGGCAAAGATGGATGACGATGATGATGTTTCTAAGAGGAGACTATGTTGCAGGGGGGAACCTGCAGGAGAGAGAAGAGAGATTCGATTCTTTGGGCGAGCAGGTCTAGAAACCCGGAACTTGTTGCCCGTAGACAATCAGAAGTGATGACGCCTTGTAAAAAAAAAAAAAACGGAAGAGGCGATTGTTTCTTTCACACACACTCGTAGGATCTGTTATTCACTGCAACAATAAAACAAGGCGAACCCGAACAAACAGAACAGGAATAAAACAGTGTCAATCAGGAGAAAAGAAAAAAAGAAAAGAAGGAAATTCAGGAGGAGGAAACGAGACCCTGATCGGCTCAGCCGGGCGCGCGCCATTGTTGTTCGGTTCGTCTGTTCCTTTCGTTCCTGTCCTGTCTTTTTTTTTTTTTCGCCTCTGCTGATTTTCTGAGCGATGCTCGCGACCCTACAACGAACCTCTAGATCGGACCAGACGCGGGAGGTTTAGCCTACAGGGGTAAGGTTCATGGGGATTCGCCTAAGCAGGAGGAGGGGACCCTTGAAAGGAAAAAAAAAAAAACGTGTGGCCTGTTTGGATGTGACTGTTGCGACTGCAACCCAACCCTTGGAGGACCCTGTCAACCTTCGCGAGCAGCAGCAGCAGCGGGACAAGGCGCGTTCTATTTTGCAAGGGGGTGCATGAGGCGTGTCCGACCAGTCTCGGCGCTTCCATTCTTTTGAGGGGGAAGAGGAGGTTTCTGCAGGGGGTCAAGGAGCTGAAGAGAAAGTGAAGCAATTGACAGAGTAAGATGGTGAGTGAGGTCAGAATGTTACTGATTGATCTCTCTCTCTCTCTCTTCCAGCCTCGAATAACATCAAGCCTGTTCGAACCCATGTTTCCCCTTCGCCTCGTTCATCTAGAATCCTCCTTTCTGTAGTGTTCTGTATCACTTTACACAATCTCTCGCCTCACTTTGCCTCACTCTTTCTCTCAAGCGAAGGACGATCTTGCGTTGCACCAAGACAGAAAAGACGATGAGATGCGATGCAGCACCTCGGGTATCGACATGACAATCGAGGGGTGACGAGATCCGTTTTTTTCTCTCGCCTGAGACAAGAAAAAGCCATTGACTTTTTTTTGGGGGCACCGTCACCGTGGCGCCGGAGCTTACTCCCGTCGACTTTGTACCTCTTTTTTTTTTGTGAGGCTTGTCGTGATGGAGGTTCACTCCTCCTCCCCGCCGCTAAGGAAGGGAATCAGGGTCCAGCAGGATTATGGACGATCAATGACATCAGAGTTTGTACCCTTTAAACGGACCTAACTTCCAGCCACAGGATCCCCTGAATGAGCTCTACTAAGGAGTCATTCACCTTTTTTTTTTTTTAATCGCGACTACTTGAAGTAGAATACACTAATTCACTGTTATGTCTAGCCTCGTCATGTAGACGTCTTCTTTCTTGATCTGCACGTAGGGTGCTGGCACGCGGCCATCGGCTCCCAAACTTTGACAGCCCGGCCTTGGGGGGGGGGGGGAGGGTCTGGCCCGCTCTAGATGAACTGAACCCCACCCCCGTGAGCCCATGACCCGATATCCGTTGGCAACGTGCGTTCCCTGCGATCGAGAGGGCACTCTGACCAGCTGACGACCGCTCGCTCCCGTCCGAAACTGACACACGGTCCCCTCCAAGACTTTGACAAGAGGCGGCGACCCTCAGAAGAAGGAAAAAGAAGCAATAACGTTTTTCGGAAGATGCCGTTGATGTCTGAGCAGTTTTTGTCGGTTGACTCTGTCTCAACCATTTTGACAATCGAGACTCTTTGTGAATTCCAGTTACAGTTCAGCTCCCAAGTGTGACCACGCAAGCCTCTCCATGTACTCCATAGATAGGTACCTATTCAAAGCGAAAAGGACAACTTCTCCCTCACCGAGATCCTGCACGTCTCTTGTCTTATGCATCATGCTGTCTCTTATTTTTTCCAACTTGAACAAATGCCTGAAACCCACTTGTTCAGCTCTGCTTGTACCGTGACAACTGGGCATGCATGTCTCAACTCTGTTAGTTTCCCAACCCTGCAGCACACACCACACAAGGTTTTCCTCCTTTCTTTTTTCTCGGAGCACGTTCCGTGCATCATCGTTGGATATTGGAAGCACAGCGGTTATCAGTCACACATCCCCATGCAACGCATCAAAGCATCCCTACGAGACATGACCAACGCCACACAGTGATCAAATGAAGGCTATGCTTTACAACCTTTTTCGCAAATACCTTCCTAACTACTCAACGTCTGCATTCGTGGCTGCTCCTTGTCTCGACTTACAAAGCCATCCGCATCTTAAGAGTGTTGCTATGCCTCAAGTCCTTCTCCAACCAGGGCTTGCATAGTCGTCATGCTTGCGTGCCCTACCCGGGTTCCCGTCCTGTTGGCTCAAACAAACCCGTCAGAAGGCCCGCCTGCATTGGTGTGCAACTGTTGCTTGGGGATCTGCATTCCCTCAACCCCATCGTCTGCAACAACACGTGCAGGAGGATAATCCCGCCCGCAGAACGTCCCGTCGGATATTTTTTACTTGGGTCTAGTAACTGTCGATTTTTCTACTGTACCAGGAATACGGGACCGTTGGTCGCACTAAGGGAAGGGATCCGCTTGAGATCTGGTGATGCTTTGCTTTGTGATCGCATCGGTGGTGTTTGCTTTTCAGGTACACAAACCCAGACACCCGGGATTGAACAACGGTAAATACAATAGCCGAATATGGAACAATGCGTAACCATGTTTCATTCTGCGACATCGATCAAGGCATCTGGACCTTTCAACCTCCCCTACCTGCAGTCGAGGTGTCTCTTCAGCCACATGAGTCGAGATACCTGGGCTGTCTACCCTACAACAAAACGCCATCCCCTCTCTTTCCACGATCGCCCACTAACAATCAACGATCTCGACGTCTTATTCCAGGCTCTTGATCAAGGCTCATCGAGCATTTGGATCAAGTTCAACTCGCCACAGTGACAGATCGATGGAATTATATGGCAAAGAAGCAATGCTGTGTTACGCGCCACGCATCCTCAAAATGCTACTCTCGTCTGATGAATTGCAATGCCTCGACACTTGGCTACTTGCGCGAATCATCTCTCATCTACTGACGTAGGAGGCCTGGGCCTCTTTATGCTGTCTCAGGAGCGGACCGGTAAATCAAGAATTGAACAGCCTGTTCACACTCCTGCAGCAGCGCCGAGTCAACCGTTGGTAACTCGGGTCCTGTGTGATACAACGATCCAGTGAGATACCCGTTGGTGTTTCTGATCCTGATCGAGGAACTCGCGGAGATCGACCGAAGCTATTTGACTAAGATTGTCTTGTGAGACCTATCCTTGCACCAGGTTCGATTGGACTGGATTATTTACCCCCAATGACGGCGGTAATAAAGCTGCAGTGTTATTCCCAAGAGCTCAGATCTTTCTTAGCCTGCTGCTTTTTTGACCTACTATCACTGGGCTGGGCTGGGCTGCAGACGTCCACCTCGCCATTGACGCCTTACAAAAAAAGTCATGTCTCGTCTTTAAGCCGAACAATCTTTCAAGGACGTTCACCCATTGATACCCTCCGCTTACCGGCAAGCCACGATAGGAGTTATCCTCGGTCGGAGAATCGTTCGGTTCATCCGTCGTATGTCCGCTCGCATCGTCCGAGAAAGAACTTGGGCCAAGAGTCGAGCGCGGGGGAACCGAAGCAAGGACCTCGGGGGGCGGAGGGGCGCTCTGACAGGCTGGAGAGCAGACCTGCGAGGGCTCCATCGTGAGGAGGGGAACCTGGGGTAAGGAGATGGGGTTCGGTGATGTCATGGATGAATTGGCGGTGATGGGGGGATTATTACGGTCAATTTGGTGTTTTTGATGTGGAATTAATACATATTCTGAGTCATACTTGAAGAACATTTGTTCCATTGAAGAATATCGAGTCCAATCTTGCTAATGAGAGAACTGTTGGTCATCATCTTCCCCGCGTTGCCTCGTCCCAAAACTTTCCCATCAAACAGAACAAAAAACATTCACTCTCCCCAGCATCTCAATCTCCGATCTCGCTCTCAAGAGAATCATCAAAAGGTAGCCAATAGATAACGACTCCTGACTTCCTCGGCATTCAAATCTGGCATTGCCAGGGATTCTCCAACCATTGGAGAGCGGTTCCCACGTTCCTGGGGCGCGGCGGCGGCACGTCGTCGGTTAAAGACGAAAAGCTCAGCTACGAACCCAATTGAAGACCAAAATCAGCGAGGGAGGGGCCGTGATTGGTTGGGTTTTGTGTTCCCCTCGCCAAAAACACTTGGGTCTGAGATGAGACGTTGACATTCTTTGACTGTTGTCTTGGGGAACACATGTTGGTGCACTGTACACACTGTACTTGACAGCCACTTTACAGAGTTTGCCTACAGTGCCAATATTGAAATCTCCAGCTTGGCCGTCGTCAGGCCGGCGGCTAGCCGAGGGTAGCTTCGCGGTAACCCACGGCAAACCAAGGCCCCTACAGCCGAGCGTAATAAATACGAACAAATACCAAGCTCCCAAAGAAACGTGAAGCTCCAGGTGTTATTAGCCCTGAGGTTGTTTCTTCTTCTTCTTCTGATCGCCGTGATACCCCCCTCTTCTTTTCTCTCTCCTCCTCACCGGCGACTCAATTGACCTTTCTTCTCCGTTTAATCGCGAAAGAGGAAAGTCTCAATCAGAAGACAGGAAAACTCTCACATCTCCAGCTATGTCTGCCGTTAGTCGGAGTCTCCGGACAGCTACCAAGCAGCTGCGCTTCCAGTCCCGGGGCCTTCGTGTCGCCGCCCCTCTCGTGGCCCGCTCGGCATTCGGCGCCGCCCGCTCGTCGACTCCCGCCTCGTACAGCGCCTTCTCAACATCCGTTGCCAGATCCTCCGGAGCTCCCAACATGGCCGCCGCTCCCCGTGAATACGATCCTGAGATCAAGGATATTGCCGACTATGTCGCCAACAAGCCCATTGACTCTGAGCTTGCCGTGAGTTTTTTTTTGACCCTTTGAGCTTGTGATGATTTTGCAACCCCGCCATACCCCGCCTTGACACCTCAACACACCAAGCTCACTCTCACCACTCTTATGCTAACACATACGGCCAATTCAGTTCGACACTGCTCGATGGATCCTCCTCGACACCCTCGGCTGCGGTCTTGAGGGCCTGAGGTTCAAGGAGTGCTCCAAGCTCCTCGGCCCCATCGTCCCCGGCACCGTCGTCCCCAACGGCCCCAAGGTGCCCGGCACCCCCTTCCAGCTTGACCCCGTCAACGCCGCCTTCAACATCGGTGCTATGATCCGATGGCTCGACTTTAACGACTGCTGGCTCGCTGCCGAGTGGGGTCACCCCTCGGACAACCTCGGTGCCATCCTCGCCGTCGCCGACTGGGTAAACCGCACCAACAAGGCTGGTGGTAACCTCGCTGGAGGCAAGATCTTTACCGTCAAGGATGTCCTTGAGGGTATGATCAAGGCCCATGAGATCCAGGGCTGCCTGGCTCTCCTCAACTCTTACAACAAGGTTGGCCTGGACCACGTTGTCCTCGTCAAGGTCGCCTCCACCGCTGTCGTTTCCAAGATGCTCGGCCTCAGCGAGAAGCAGATTGCCGACGCCGTCACTCAGGCCTGGGTTGATGGTCAGAGTCTGCGAACCTACCGTCACTCCCCCAACACCATGTCCCGAAAGTCGTGGGCTGCCGGTGATGCTTGCCAGCGTGCCGTCAACCTCGCCCTCAAGGTCATGAAGGGTGAGCAGGGTGTTCCCACCGTCCTGTCTGCTCCCGTCTGGGGTTTCTACGATGTCCTCTTTAAGGGCAACAAGTTCGAGTTCCAGCGTCCCTATGACAGCTATGTCATGGAGAACGTCCTCTTCAAGGTCTCCTACCCTGGTATGTACCCCAATTGCTCAATGATTGAGCCAAGACTGACATGTTCCAGCCGAGTTCCACTCCCAGACCGCCGTTGAGGCCTCTGAGAAGATCCACCACATCCTCAAGGCTCAGGGCAAGTCTGCTGCCGACATCAAGGCCATCACCTGCCGAACCCACGAGGCTTGCATCCGCATCATTGACAAGCAGTTCAAGCCCATGGACAACTTTGCCGACCGTGACCACTGCATCCAGTACATGTGCGCCACCATGCTCGTCTTTGGCCGCCTCGAGGCCACCGACTACACCGACGGTGGTGAGGCCGCCACCTCTCCCCTGGTCGAGTCCCTCCGTCAGAAGATCAAGTGTGTCGAGGATCCCCAGTACACCAAGGACTACCACGACCCCAACCTGCGCACCATCTCCAACGCCCTCACCGTCGAGCTCAACGACGGAACCGTCCTGGAGGAGGTTGCCGTCGAGGCTCCCCTGGGCCACCGTCTCCGCCGTGAGGAGGCCAAGCCCGTCATCCTCGAGAAGTACAAGCGCCACCTCGGCCCCCACTACCCCGAGGCCAGGGTCAAGGAGCTGGTCGATCTCAACCTGGATGCCAAGAAGCTCGAGTCTACTCCTGTGGATGAGTACGTTGACCTGTACACTGTTGAGAGCAGCAAGTTTGTGCAATAAGCGGTTACTCTGGGAGAAAGAGATGGGATGGATGGAAAATGGCATTAAATATTAACGATAGCGATGTCTATTTGACATAAAAATGTGTAGCCATGACTACTTTTCTGTTATCCTTGCTCTTATAGTGAACTTTTACTCTTAAACCAAGACAACTTGGGTACAAGACTAACATTTTGGCGGGGAGTATCTCCCTGCTTCGATGACCTGTCTCTGCGAGCCTTACCCCAATAATAACTTGGCAGTCACATGGGGGGAAGAGGGGAGGGGGGGCTGACCTTAAATCGTGCATATCGCGCATCGGATGATACCTAACGTGCACTGAGCAGACTGTTGGGCTTTGAGGTGGCTATAATAAGAGCATTTAGAAGAGCGTGCGCCCTGAGGAGCAACGACTCCGCCTCTCACTCACGTATCCTTAACTTTATGACTCTCAGGTTGGTGAAATACTATCCCAGACCAACTATCATCACTAATCGCCAAGACATTTACGGTACCTCCAGTCTTGCTCAATCATGGACCATCAAGCTCGAGTGAACTTGATGGCTGAATTGGATGCGATGATACTAGAAGCGACTGACAAGAACAATGCCATTTCCAAGTTGACGAATGATATCGAAATGTTCAAGTCATTGTCCCAACAAGGTTCGAGCTCGCAGACGAAGATAGGAGAAGCAGCGAATTATCCCCCTAGAAGAAGACATCCAAGACAGCGGGGGAGTATATCCAAGCCCTAGTAAAGCTAGGCCATGCCCGGTTGGTTATGGCTGAGGACCCCGATATGGGGTTCCTAGAAGTTGCTTCGAGAGTTACCCTAGCTCACAGTGAGTTCTATAAACATATGCTCACTCGCTGGCAGTGGAGAATAAAGAGTAAGCCATTTGTACTAATGCATGGCGACTTAACCTTGCGTAGGAATAATCTCTGAGACGATAAGCAAAACCTCGTTGCTGTCCTCGACTGGGAATAATGCTACATAGTCCCTGTCTCCTTTTTTATCTTCCCAGCGTGGTTCGGAGGGCTTTGCTATAACCTAATTCGTGAACCGCGTTATCTTAGTATTAGCTACTTCCTAGAAGTCAAGGCTTTCTGCACGTCTATTGCTGCAAGATGGCAATAATCGCCCTTCGAAACGGAGTGGCAAGAACTTACTCGGAACCACACTGCGTGCTGGTGCTCGCACTTCTATACCTTGAAGCCGTCGATGATGTCTATTGGGACTCTTTCGTCTATAGATTTTTCTCTCCAGATGGTGACAAGGTCGCTGAAGAAAGGCCGATGGTGTTTCTCAAGAGGCTGGATGTGAATGGAATGACTCTCTCAACCGCAGTGTTGCTAGCTAGAAACGCCATGATGAGAAGTATCAAGTCTGTATACGTGAACACGGAGAACCACAAGATTGACGGTGCCTGGGTCGTGGACGGGAGAGGCAACTTCAATTCCGTTATTTGCATTTGAGGTTCTAATTCCCCTCATCTCTACATCGTGTCGCCCTTCGTATTGCTTCGCTCCGTGCGAGCAATTAAACGGCCTGATGCTTTGTGCGTCTTCGGGATCAAAGGCACGCTATAGGATGGAGAGAAGGAGAATATCGCATCGTTCTCATACTCTACGGCCATTGGCTCTCTTTTGCCCCAAGGTTGACCGACGGCCGCGCACTGCTACGTACCTAGGTAGTACCTCTGGAAGCTGTCCCACCCATCTCCGTGCCGGAAGAGGAGTAGAAAGGCGAGACTCTCGGTGGCGAAGGAGCCAAGGCGGGCTCTTGGCCACAGCGACCTCGAAGCGAGGGGTTAGGCCTACGAGATTAGACTGTTTTTCATGCAACTGGACGTACAGGTTTCAGATTTAAGCGATAGGCCATTCGCCTGTATCCCACCACTGCAATTGGCTGTGAGCCTCGCCACAGCGGGCAGTCGATGAGAGTACCTATTGATTATTCTCTTCTAAAGATGATTAATCATACATAAATTTTGCTCTATTTTTAAGATAATTATTTATTATGTATATGATGATATTGTGAGTCCTCTTTGCCGTTCTGGTGTCTCATTCTTTTCTTGATAAACAGTCTCCACTCCCAACCACGTTCAACATTTAACCCCCTGCAACCTGTAATGACTTTCGGCACTTACTACCCCTCACTTCACTTCTCTTTTTAGGGATTATCGGATCTCATAGGTCTCAATACAAGAAGGTCACCAAGTGGCAACTTCCCGACTTACATCTCCTCCAATCATCTCACACGGAAGAGCGCTCTTAACCCATCAGAGCCCCATCAGAGCACAGGTGGCGAAGAAGCTCACCTTTCAACATTACAAACCCCTACAGGCTGTAGCCCCTCGGAACGTACCTAAGTGGTGTACACGGCTCCACGCGACTTAGGTCAAGCCTATGCATCATGGATAGGCCAAGGAACGTAGAGGAGCTGGAGAGACTCCTGCAAGAGTCGGAACAACGCACCGAGGAAGAAGCGAGAGGACGACAAGAGGCGCAAGAACGCGCCGATAGGGAACAGAAACGCGCGTAGGAAGAGGCGCGACGACGCACTGAGGAAGGAGAGCTCATGTAAACCCACCCTCGGAACGTACCTACCTACTTTGGTAGGTAGTGTGGCTTCGCGCTATTTAGGCCGAGCTCGTCATCCTTCTGAGCCAATTCACGCCAAGTCTATGCATCATCATGGATGGGCCAAGGAGTGTAGAGGAGCTGACGAGACTCCTGGAAGAGGAGCGACAACGCGCCGATAGGGAACAGAAACGCGCCGATGAGGCAGAGGAGCAGACACGACTCACGACACTTGGCGAGTACCTCACAGCCTGCCACGACTTGGTTTTCTCCTACTTTTCCATCCAAACGGACCCAGGGTTAACCTCGAAGGGTCCTATTACCAGTCCACGTCACAAGTGGTGTCCCAAAAATCTATCGCCATGGTCCGACTTCCTTGATCAACAGCGGACCACTTTCGGTACGCTCTACGATTCATTTCCTCCCGACCGCCGTGTTTTCGAGAACCGAAATTTCCTGGCTGGCATGGGAAAGCGGGTGTCTCAACGGCCGATAGCAGACGAGAAAACGCTCGAATCTTTCCTGCATTCTAGCGTGGAGGATCCGGTCCGAGCCATCATACAAGAACTCAAGCTGGTGGATGAGGCCCGAAGCGCCTTTCAGATCGGAGATGGCGTCATCTTTCAGAACCATCCCCATGCCCTCAGCGACGGCGCCGACGAAGTCGTGGACAGGGAGACGCAAGACCCAACCTCATCAGTGCAGACGCCGGACCATCGGAGAGACCTCAACCAGCTGCGACCGGATCAAATCTGCGTTTATCGATCCGACGATACCCTGACTTCCCAGCGCAGCATGGTCTACGTTTGCGAGTATAAACCGCCTCACAAGTTGACCGCTAAGCATCTCCGTGCCGGTCTCCGCTCCATGGACATCTACGAGGAAGTTATGAACCGACTGACGATTCCAAATTCTGTGGACACTATCGCGCGTTTCAAGTACCATGCAGAGAAGCTAACGGCATCTGCCATTACGCAGACCTATCATTACATGATTGAAAGTGGACTTGAGTATGGACTTTTGACTACCGGCAAGGCCATTGTGTTTCTCAAGATTAATTGGGACGAACCCGAGACGCTGTACTATCATCTCGCGGAGCCTGACGAGGAGGTATCAGCTCATCCAAATGACATCGATATCTATTCGGCTGTCGGTCAATATCTTGCCTTCACGCTCATGGCTCTCAACGCGCCAGAAGAACGACGGGGGAATAGGCAGGAGAAACGCCAAAGAGCAGAGGAGAAGTTGAAAACATGGACCGAGGACTTTGAATCGATATTGGCCTCCATGTCAGAAGATGAGCGATCGGCATCATTGACGTCATCGGCATTCTCACCTGTTTCTCAACCTACCACTTACGAGGGTGTCGATCGAGCGCCAAAACGGCTCCGCAGAAGCAAACGTCAAACCGCCAAGTGCCAGCCTGGTGAGGGGTCTTTGGGGAGCGAGGACAGGCGGGAACCATCTGATGACGAGTCGGCGCCCAAGACACTGGGCACAACTAACACCGGACGAAGTACCAGACAAGGGACTAGGCGAAGCCAGCGAGTTGCGCAGCAGCGGCGTGGAGGCAGTGGACAGGGTCGGCAGTATTGTACGCAGAAATGCCTTCTTGGGATGACTAGGGGAGATATTGTCGACCCAAAGTGCCCCAACGTGGCGCTTCACTGCAAGAGCCGTGATCCCACCCACGCACGCCATCCCGTCAATCATGAGGAATGGCTCCGCCTACTCTGGAAGCAGCTGGAACATTCTCTTGATGAAGGGGTCAGTCCATTAAGGGAGGGGGGTGCGCGGGGTGTGCTCTTCCAAATGACCCTACTTGCGTATGGCTACACCTTTATCAGCAAGGGTACGGTACGGGCTTTCATCAAAGATCTCGAGCACGAGGCTGCCGTTTATGAGCGTCTCAAGCCTATCCAAGGCGTCCACGTTCCTGTATTTCTGGGTACCATTGACCTCAGATCGATGAACAAGATTTACTACTATGACCATCGGGTCTACGTGGTGCACATGACACTTTTGTCCTGGGGAGGATGCAGAATCGACACAGCAGACGACATAAGCAGGCCACTTGAAGACGAGGCCATCCGGGCCTTGAGAGCCATGCATCAGGAGGGCGTGATCCACGAAGATGTGCGACTTGCCAACATGCTGTTCAACTCTGAGACCAACGGGGTCATGGTGATCGACTTTGACCGAGCTTTGCTGCTCGAGCCGCCTCGGGGTCGGTTGGCGCAGCTGGTGCCAAGCAAGCGAGCGAGGAAGTCGGGGGCGATGGATGTCAAGAAAGTGACTGGTGATTCAAGCAAGCGAAATCGGGTACATGGAGGCTTTTCAGAGGATATCCGGTTGGCAAAGACGGCCTTCTTGGAGTGGAATGCTCGCCGTGGAAAATGAGGTTGGCGGCGAAATTAATGACTATCGGGTAATAACAGTACCGTACAGTAACGACTAATCACCCTCTGTAAACATGTTCTTTAAATGCTTGTATGATAGAAGGAAATAATGTACCTAAAATATAATAAAATTTTTTTAAAAAAAATCATCTAATAATTTATAATAGTTATCTATGGTTAGTATAAAATTATGCCTTTGTACGAGTGTCTTGTTTTTTTCTTGGACCGCGTGTCTGGGCAGATGATGCTTGCACATCTCGCCCCTCACTAGGAATTAATAGAACAATAAGAAGTGCCATGGCTAGAGGAAGCTTTCAAGGGCTGTTTCCCCTCTTGTCATGGTGAAATCTGGATGCGCCTGGTCATTTCCAAGCTATGCAAGATAATATGCATTAACATGCTATGTTACTTCTTAACCTAACTGGCCAAGTTCGTTCTTGCGGGCTGAGAAGGCACCGACAATGTCTAGTGGACTGTCGAGTTCGTCGTTGCTTGACATTCGCGAGCCTCCTCGTGTGAAGGAGACCTTTCCAAGTTCAGCAAAGACGTCGACTAGTTGCTAAATAAAAAACCGACGACGAGGCTCTAGACTGGTCTCGGGCGGTTTCTTGGTTAACGGCTGGCCTTTGATCTGATCTGTAATGATAAAGACTTGAAGTCCCGAGGCATGTCGACAGAGTTGGCCCCTCCCGTAGGCACTTGGGGAACAAGAATATTCGTCTTGCGCCGGATGTATCTGCGAAGAGAGAGTCAGAGCAAGACTCGGGTAGTACGTTGATACTGACAGACACTGATTGCATTGTTCAAACTTCGCTTCGTGATTCTCCGGACCCGTGCTTACGCCGCATAGACCTCGAGCATCTCTACGGGAAGAAAGGTAATCCAGATCCTTCAAGCTCCCCTTCGGTGCTCTAGAAGGCAGCACCTCGCTCTAACTATGTAGAATGAGGCGATGCGCTGCAATGAAATCCTCCCGGCTCACTTCTCCACGGTCTACACTAGCCTTGTCCGCCTCCATCCTTGTCACCTCTTGATCGTACTGTTCCAGCTGTGATGTCTTTTGCGTTACAAACGCCCCTACTTCCTCCTGGTCGACTTTCCATCTTAGACTTTTCCACTTGTCGATGCCTATATGCTGTCGTAGTTGCGTAAAGGGGAAACTATACGTGTCATTGAAGCCGCATGAAAGAAGCATGTGAAACCACATGGCCCCGGAGTCCTCAGACCACTTGATGAGTTTAGAAACCTGTTTCTTTTCGTGACCCGGCCGCTTCGATTCTTCCTCCTCCAGAACACGCTTGTACATCTCTAGGTATTTAAAATACCGGGCGGCCACGTCGGGGGGCTGATGGTCGTCACAATCCCACTCTACGTTGATGGGGCGGTCCTGAAGCAGCCACCACGGCGCCGATGCGAACAGTTGTGCCGGTCCAACGTACGACCATTCAAGATCGACGACTCCGACGACTGTGAGGCCGTCTTTGCTTTTGAGAATTAAATTGGCCAGGCCAAAGTCGTCGCAGATGAGCTTGAACGGGCCACCATCGTATCCCCCATTCACCATCCTAGGTGCTAGGGATTTCAGAACCTTGAAGGAAGTGTATCTCATTTCGGCATTGTATGGCCCAGTTACCGAATTCGGCTGTCGGATCAGCTGTTCCCAGTCTTGCCCGATGACGTACTGGAAATACTCGGTGGTAGTTGGGAACCCTTTTGCTCGGTCACCTAAATTACTTGATCAGCCAGGGGACACTCCTTGAGGAAGAGGACAGGTGGTGTGTGTGAAATAATAGAAAGTCTTAACCATACATACCAAAAGTATCAACCCCCCCCCAGTCTGAGCAATGTCGTGCACCTTCCAGGTCAAGGGGCGTATCGGAGCTGGGAAACTCGTCGTTGGTGTTGGTAGGCTACCGATCTAGTCAAAGTCAAGCTCAAAAAGCTGAAGCTGAAAACCAGCCATCTGCCTGAATAAAAACTCGACATCTCCGTCGCTAATATCCTCTCGCATCAATCGGGTGGTGGCCGCGGTTTCAGCATCTCTGAGAAAGTGATTGGCGCTCACACCTTGGATGAACCCCATCAGTATAAATGCCCCTAGGTCAAGTGGGTTGTCGGCGGCGAGACCCCAAGAGTAAACCTCTGGAACTGGGATCTTGGTACGTTGGCGGATGAGAGTTAGCACTTCGACCTCGATGGCAATCTTCTCATCGGCATATTCATCGCATGTGGCCCCAACGAGGGGGAAACGTAGTATTTGGGTTGTGCCGTCGCTGAAGACGAGTTTCTGGCATACGTTGTAAGAGCCATGTAAGAAACCACCGTCAAGTTGACAAGGCAATCGATCAGGATGCAGGGTCGAAATCCACTGGCACATGCGACCGTCGACGCGAGCCGCGTTCACGCGGTCTACCTAAACGCTCTTCTGCACCTCATGGACCAAATCGAGGCACTTGTTGTAATCCATGGTGTTGGTGGTCGCTAGTTGACTTATTCAAGAGTTCAAGATCGAGAAGAAATAGGTGTTTGGGTAGCAGGGAATGCACGTGCCAGCCGCTGTGTAAGGAGCCTCTGTGACCAATGAATGACCTTGGGGGGCTTATACGGCTGGGAGCATCACGACAAGAATGGGTCCAAACCAGTGTCAAAATCAGGCTGAAAGTGTTACTGTATTGCTAACGAGTGTTCTTATATCTTGTGAAAATATGCAGCAGAATTGTTTCGTCGTGTTCTGGATGGATCCTTTGCACTGGGAACATGACGAAAATGACAGGACCAGGCCTGCACCCTCAACCAAAGCCACCAAAAAAAAAAAAAAGCACCTTTCTCAAGTGTGAAACGCGGCCAATATTCCGTAACAACGACAAGAAACAGGATCCTGAACTAGGTGCAAGCTATTCGAAGCCTGGTTAGGAGGCGGAAGCCTTCCAGAGCCGTCAGTATTTAAGTAATAATAGAATCCAAAGCCCTCAGAGCTAAGGGGGGGGGATCACGAACTTTGGCCTTCTCCTCTTCCTCCTTCTTTCTGCGCTCCGCCTCTTCCTTGGCCTTTCTCGGTGCCTCTCGTTTCTGCTTGGACGAATTGGCATTGTTGGCCAGCTGAGCGACGGCGGCACTGCCGGAGTTGACAAGAGCGTCGTTAACGGCCCAGCGCGCTTCATCGCTTATCTTGTCAGACATCCATTGCAGTAGGGGTTTTTTTGTAGTGAAGTTAGAGTTGGGGTTCAATTCGCTGAGTAGACTGATGAGTGTTATGAGTCTGATGAGAAGAAGGAAGGCCCGTCCTTGGTGCAGTTTTAATACCCTACGACGACTGCAAGAGACTCCTCGCAAAATACCAAGTCACCCAACTCGATACATTGTTGTGCTGTGCCGTCGTGATGCTAGCGTTGCCCAGCTGCCCACCTCCAAAGCACCTTTCGATTCGCAAGTTGACATCCAGGATAGTGGAGGACTGGCGAGCTGTAAGCTGGACAAGGGGTTGTAGCGCTGTCCTGCACGAGCGCGGGGCCTCACCTGAGGTCATCCTAAAGAGGTCATCCTAAAGAGGTCATCCTAAAGAGGTCATCCTAAAGAGGTCATCCTAAAGAGGTTGGGAGCCTGTCCCCACCTTCGTGAGCCTGCTTCACGAAGCAGAAGCAACCCATGCAAGAGTCCTGGTGATAGTTACTATACATAGGTCGAAATTTAAGAATTCCATTGTCCAAGTCCATACCACGATGGCGGGCCCATCAGCCATGGTCGAAGCAAACCCCGATCCAGACCGAAGCTAAGAATGCGGCGGCGAGAACCCCCCTTCTTCCGGCCCCGCCGCCGGCTTCATCTCAACACTCGGGCGAGGCCTAACTACGGAATGCAACACAACCAGAGCGCCAGATAATTTCGACGCCTCCCTCGAGGCCGCTTGCTTAGAGTCTGAACACGGCATCTCGAGGGTCTTGCTGCGAGCAGGGTTCCAAGTTTGGTTTGCGTACTTCCTGGCGGCTCAAGAAGGAAACGTCAGTGGTCTTGACCAGTTACTCCCTGAGGACCTCGCAGATGTGACGAACCACATCGCTTCCCTCGATCCTCACAAGTCTATCAAACAACTATTTTCTCACCTCTTCTAAGGCTGGCGTGGGAAAAAGCGTCGAGGTGAGCGAACTAATGACTCTTTCTGATCTCGACCTGACTTGTAGTGTTCAGAATGTTTGAAGTCCATCAGTATCCAAGTCCCAACGTCACCAGAGCCACCCTCTTTAGGCTCTCGCCCGACCAAGCGCGCCCGAATCTCCATACATGACCTCGCTACACAAGACCAAGGCGACCCGATGACAGGCACCGAGATTACACATGGACGACAGCACTCTGTAGCAGATACTCGCAATGCCGACGACGGTGGCCAGCGAGCCATTGCCGCTACTTTTATCGCCTTGCATGGATCAATTTGCTTCGGCGTTGATCCGCGCACTCAATTCGCATAGCCCCCGGCATCCAACCTCGGTCTCGTGTTCCCTATGTATCCAACCAGTGTGATTGCCAAGGCCAACAGGTCTTTTGAGAATAACATTACTAGATGCGAGTTGGATTTTTTTTATTCTTGCTTAAGCCACGCAGCATGTTGTTTCGCAGCTGTTCGATGTACACATCGCTGCCCCTGATGGTCAGCGACGGGGTATCCTTCTTGATAACAACACGTTTGCGAGGTTCGACGACAGCATAACATGGACTGACTCACCTCTGGAAAAGGTAAAGAAGTTTCTCGATGCTCAGGCGGTAGAAGCATACCAACTTAGCCCGAGTCGCGCAGAGGAGCTCAACGACGGGCTGTACAAATTGCCCATCCATGGAGATATGGCCGGAAGTGGACTGTCCCATCCGTCTCAGGCTAAGGGCGGAAGTAACAAAGCTGAGTTTCATCGCAAGCTGCTTGTGGTCTGCAATGTAATAAAGGGAGATTAAGGAATCACTCTGATTTCACCCCTAGTAGTGTAGACATGGCGAGTGGTGTCTGCTTGTATTTTGCCAGTCTCCTTCATTTTGATCCAGGCCGTGTCTCCTGGCTTCCTGCAGAAGGCAGAACACGACCGCTACATGATTGTTCCACTCATCCTGACCCCTGGTCGAGACACGAGAACATGATGTGTTAGGTATGTTTTGTTTAAATCAGAGGGAGTATTTTGAGGGGTGTAGTCTCTTGGGATAAATGGAAGCGAATGATTTGTGCCTGAAAGCGAGCTCTGTGTGATCCGATCCACGCCTAACCTTCCCGCATCCTGACACAAGGAAGACGATCCATTATTAAACAACAACTTATCGCGGGGTCCCGATCCCTCGAGCGAATGGACCCATTGTGATGGGGACCACTGTCAAGCTAAGGCGAGGCAAGGCAATGGATCGGGATGCAGTCCAGGGGGTTAAAGGTTACCCTACCCAGTGGCGAGGCGAGATTGGCGAAACATGGATGGTTGTAATTCCACTCTGCCGACAGCGTATAATCGAACACCAGCTGGGGAAGCCATGACATGACGAAAGCAGGTCATCCCAGTCTGTCTATTCCACTCATTACAAACCCGCTCCAACATTTTAGAGCCAAGGGATGCCCTGGCGTTAATGATGATGATGGGGACGCAACGACGTGAATGTCAAACCTGATATGGAGACAGAGTGACTGACTCGCCCGTTCCCGCTCTTCTCTCAAACTTCTTGACACACTGACTGAGCCATGTAGACAAATCCAACGTTTCTGAAAGGACACGCAGCCCCTGGGCATGCTGTGCAGTATGTAGGACAGTAGGACAGTAGGACAGTAGGTAGGTAGGTACTTGGTTTCGTTACGGCATGTCGCCGCCCATGTTCCATCGCCCACCAGAAACCCAACACAATTCTGGGTGGCACGATTCTAACAGCCCGAGTCCATTCTGCTGCGTAATCCATGAAATTCGCATCTCAGCTTGGTGCACATCCGTGCTCCATGTCCCACACAAGATGCCTGCTTTTTATTGCATCTTAAATCGGATTCCTGGAACAACAATTGATATCGTGTGGCTAGAGCTTGGTTGGATAGGTAGTAAGTCTTCGACTTGCCTTCCAACTTGTTCGCGTCATCCACTGAGAATCCCGGCACGGGACTTGGGCAAACCCCACATTTCGGCCCTCAAGGTGGGTAATTAGGTATAGCATGTAGGTAAGGCTTATGATGATAAAATAAAGCCCATATGTAGAATTTAGAGTAGAATTTGTTTATTTTATATTTTTATTTGTTTATTTACTCTAAAATGCCTCTCTGTCCACATTTAGGCAGGACGCGTTCTGTTGTCCCGACGTTTTTTCCTTATCCACCCACACACAACAAACCAGTTCTTGCGCAAGCCCAACAGCCTCCATGGAAGAAGAACTTGAGAGGCTGCGAGAGGAGATACGGGAAGTACGCCGCCTGCGCGAAGAGGAGCAACGGCAACATAAAGAGAAGCAACGGCAACATAAAGAGAAGCAACGGCAACATAAAGAGAAGCAACGACAACACAAAGAGGAGCAACGACAACGTAAAGAAGCCAAAGAGCGCGCAGACGCATCGCGACTATCAATAGTCTAAGTATATCTCGAAATATATTATTCGCTTAGCCTTAATATTAAGCTAATAACCGACCGTTCCCTAACGATATAAGGAGATATAATAAACCCGATATAGCGAATTTATCCTTAATAAATTATCCTATAAGATATATTTATAAAGGAATAAAAATATATCTAAAATAAGCTTTCCTTTAATCCCTCTTTTTTTTCCTAAGCCGCCTTTTTATCTTAATATTAATTAGATTATATAAGATCCCTACTTCGCCTAGTTAGCAATAAGTTTAAACTTTAAAATAGCGAGTAATATATTATAAAATATATTATCTAAAAGCTAATAGACGTGACGTATATTAACTTCTTACTAAGGGGTTATCTTAGCCTTAATAAAATAGTAGCTTTTAAAAGCTATACAAACCCTAGTATTATTAATAACTCTCTCTCTAGATTAACGGAGCAGGTATTAATTAATTCTAGACTATATAGCTAGTTAACCTAATATTAATAAAAGGCATAGGGGAAAAAAAATAAAAAAAATAAGTTTTATATATATTAAACCTTAGATAATTAAGATATTCCTACTATTATAATTAAATATAAGGCGCTATATAAGTTAAGATATAATATAATTATTACTAGGCTAGTCTTAGAGATTTAGCTAAATTATAATATAATTAACTAAAAAGGCAAGGGATATAAATTTATAGCGAGGCGACTTATTACTACTATTATAACCTAGGTCTTCTCTTATATAATAAGTAAAGAGATCTAATATAAATATATTAATACCAGGGAGGTATATATTTTCCTTTATATCCCAGATAACCCTTCTTATATCTACTACTCTATCTACATACTAAGTCTAGACATCTAAGGTAATAACTCGACTTAACTCTATTATACTACTATTACACAAGTCTTTGCGATTATACTTCAGGCCATCCGATTACTACCACCCTACTAAGCCTAGTATAACGCTGCCGAGCATCTTAATACATAGGCCGTGGACTATAAAGACATATTATAGAGCATCCCGGCCATAGATCGGGAGCCGCGACGCGAGATTTCTTATAAGGCGCAACGGTGGACGATATCGACAGGCATCGGGTCAAGCGAGATGCAGGAGCATAATAGAAGCGCAGCCTCACAAGAGGGTACTAACATACGACCAAACATTTAAGAACAACTATATTACACGCAAGAGTATCTCCGAGGGCTCGCATCTAGTAGCTCAATAGACTAGAAATGCCCTAACTTAACGGACTATAGCAATATACATATTACCCTTAGCGAGTTTCTCTATCTAGCACGGGACCAACTAACAATTAATCGCAAGAAAGATACTAACTATATACTACTCTACCTATCTAGATCCTATAGATCTCTCTTTAAATTCCATCTCTCCTCATATAGCTATATACTTATAGCGAAAAGAGTAAAAGGTATAAATACTAAGCACTTACTCCATAAAAGCAAGATATATAGTTATCTCTAGGACCTCTAGGGGGAGTTTATTCTAATCTATCTCGGTATTATTAACCTTATTATGCCTTATTACTTTAATTATAGTATATATAAAGACTTTATATTCCTTAGTTATAACGGGTAATTAATTTTTAAAGAATTAAAAGAAGTTAATATAAATATTATTAATAAGATTTTTACTGCGCTTAATTAAATCCATTAGCATAGAGTCCTCCACCGCGATATTAAGCCATATAATATACTCTATGATAAAAGCACTAGCAGATATATAATAGTAGATTTAATACTAGCGGAATTTCACACCCGATAACCTCTAAGACCAATCGATGCTAACAGACGAGATCAGAAGACGAGATTGGCGTCAGGAAAGCATAAGAAGGACGTTTTTGCTACTGAGGCGCAGTGCTTGCGGGCTCTCCTGACACGATAAGCTCTCCTGACACGATAAGGCCCAGGGTCTAATGACCGCCCGTGTCGCCAAGCACTTCATCGATGGGTGGCCTAATGAATTCTACTTAATGTACGTAACCACTCTCCTACGCTTCCTGACTTGAACTCCGATTACTTATGATGTATGTTAGATACCAGTGAGGAATGAAGAGGCAGGGGAGCAACATACCCGTCGACATGAGATGTTGACTTTGAAAGGCGCTTAGCCCCGACCACTACAGGTCGGGCTCCAGCTCGCGAACTCGAAGGAGGGGTGGTCTCGACGCGCTCAGCCGGGAACAGATGCTTCAGAAGCTCAGGACAACATGACAACAGGACAACAGGACAACAGGACAACAGGACAACAGGACAAAGAACATGGAGAACATGGGGAGACCGTGGAAAAGGATGTATGTTTTACAAGTAAATTCACGAGTTTTGCTTTCTACTATAAAATGCCTGCACCTTCGCCATCCACTCACTTGCTCGTCGGCCTTCCTCATCGTCGTCGTCAATGAAGAGATTGTTTTCTATGAGGTACTTGGTGTGGCGCTCAGAGCTCTGCAGCAGCCTCTTGAGCTCTAGCTGCTTCTGCCTTCTGCAGAAATATTCAGGGACGACCTCTTGACGCGGTTCCGTAAAGATTTTAGGATAGATAAAGGTATAAAATATACTGACGAGGTGGTGTGGGTTTCGAAATATCTCTATAACCCATGACGTGATGGTGTACTCACAATTCCACTCACTAAGAAGCTTAGAGTGGGGAGAGGAAGCATATTTCGATGCCAAAACAGAGCGGAACTCTGCAAAGTAGTGCCCCGAGACAGTGATCCATGATGGTGGTATCAAGTTGCTTGCGGGAACTGTGCCTGCCCATTCCCAGTCAATGATGCCGACAATATGGAGCTCATGATCAACCATGATATTGGACCATCGGAGATCTGTGTGAGAAAGCACAAACGGTTCATGTTGGCGATCCACCGCTACAGGTATCTGGCCCACAGAGTGAAGCGCAAACAGCTCCAACTCTGCCGTCTGCCGGTCTAGGCTTTGGGTAGGCAATAAGTAGAAATCCCGAAGCAGTCGGCGTTGTTGGGACATGAACTCGGCCGTGGACCGGGACAGCGAGGGCTGAGGCGAATATCCTTGGATCTTGAGTTCATTGATAGGTATGGAAAAGGCGCCGACAATTACTGGCGCCGAAGCTGAACCTTGAGGCTGGGCCGGCATCAACGAGCCAGCCGCCGAGAACTCAAGGCTTCGTAACTGGGTATAAATGTCGATAAGCTCCGAATAGAATCGACGTCGGTGTTCTTCCGAGCTAGCCAAAAGCTGCCGCTCGACGAGCTGCTGACCCTCAATTTGATCAAGGATCATGAAAGCTTGCTTCGGAGAGTTATCGTGCGAGAGTTGGGCCTGGCCGTGTGCGTGAACTCTAGGAATGGGAATCTGTGTATTCTCTTGAATGTACCTGAAACCAACATGTTAGTGCGCCGAGGATAAGGCCGGAGAGTTTAGGGGTTTACCGCATCGTGCACACTTCGCTCTGGAGCTTCCCCCAGGCGTCGTGAATAACCGGCATGATTGGAATTCTTACTACCCATGTTCGGTCGTCAAACTTGGCGAAGAAGCAAACATTGAAGCTCCCCCGGGCAGTCGCCATCTCGTCGATACGGCACGGCGAGCCATCGTTGTAGGAGGAAGCCAAGGCGCGGACGGCTTCCAGATCTATCGCCCTGACAAATTCATCTGCCCGGCTGTCTAGTTGTTCGGCTGTCAAAGGGTTCAGGGATGATGGATCGCATCGAGAAGTATGAAGCCTAGGAATGAAGGTAGGCATAGCTTTCCAGGCCTGGAGAGTGCGCGTGGCACACCATCTCCATTGCGCTAGAATGAAGCGGTAAATTGCGCGAAGCATCTATGTACGGAGGTGATGGGGACGACCAGTGTGTTGACACCTCTCTCTCCTGACGGAGGAAGACACTGTAGGTAGGTACCATGCATCTCATCATGTCACGTGAGGGCGCGATCGCAATTGAACCTAATGCATCTACATCTACAGTATCTAACATCGCGCGCGTCACGACGCGGCTCGGGCAAAAACATGGATTGAGAATAATCGGCCGAAGCAATTTTTGGGTCCACCAGCCGAAGCAAACTCCCCACTCCGCATCACTCCGCATCGACGCTCTCGGCGCCGCACGGGGACAATCACAGGGTCATCCGGTTCTCGGCCGTGTGGGGCTTCCCGAAGGTGGGGGCATGAACTTTCAAAACGAGGCCAAGGAGGGGGGTCGGGAGCATCGACACGGAGACGGGCTTTTTTAAAAACGAGGCGCCCACTCCAGAATGCCGAGCGAATGGATGTTATGGGGGTCTGTGGAAGCTGTAGCAGCAGCTCGGTGATGGTCTCATACCCTTCAGAAACATCCTCAGTTCAAGGTTTTTAAATCAGGTTGGTCTATCTAGCCTAGCCCCTTGATGCCTCTGTTCTTTGTTCTACATCTCGTGAACACGCCTCACGCTGCCTGTTCTCGTCCACGTTGCACGGCTCGTTCTCTATCCAAGCGTGCTAATTCGTCCTGTGTCTTATCGCTCCATTTACGCAATTGCTCCAACTTTTTCTGAGTCTCCGCAGTCCACTCACGGATTTGTTGCCATCCCGGCTCCTCGTTGTCAATGAGGTTGTTGTCCTTGAGATACTGGGTGTACCGCTCAGAAGCATGCAATCGTCTTTCTAACCCTACTTGCAGCTCCTTGTTCTCAGGGAGTTGGAAGAAACGGGGGACTACCTCGTCGCGGGGTTTCTTGTAGAGTTTGGGATAGATGAATCTGTAGAAGAGCCACACAAGGTCAGATGGATCCAGAAGGATAAAAGTCATTGGTAACCTAAGATGGTCTCCAAAATCCCAGTCTTGCGCAAGCTGAGAGTGACTGGGTGATTCTTGTTCCTTTGACGACAAGACGGCCACGAACGCGGATGAAAGATCAACTTTGGAAATGATCGATCCAGTATCATGACCAGTAATCCAAGATGGGGGTAGAAAGGCGTGTCGCGGGACCATAACCGAGAACTCCCAGTCGATAATGCCGCGAATACGAAGCTCCTTATCCACGATGATATTGTTAACGCGAAGATCGGGGTGGTACAAATAGAACGAGTCGTCTGATGAATCGGTCTTTAGCCCGGAAATGTTTTGAGCCTCCTCCAAGCTCAAGGCGTGGAGCGCAAACTCTTCGCGCTCAGCCTCCACTCGGCTAAGCTCTTGGGAAGGCATTTTCCACATGTATTGAAGTAGCTGATATTGCTCTCCGAAGAACTCACTAGCAGTGGTGGCTATGAAGCGTGAAGCTGTGTAACCATCGATTTGGAGTTCATTCTTGCGCATTGAAAGGGCGCCAACGATTTTTGGTGCAAAGCCGTGATCCATGGTTGATTGAGGGATGAAGACTTCTTCCCGGCGAAGTATCGACCTTGGTACTCGGGGTAAGATTCCAACCGTCGTGTTCGTGATCCCCCATCACCTCGCCTGCTCGCAATCCACAGAGCCATTGCCCACATCCTGCATCTTTCTGCGGCGGGAAAATACATCGATCATATTCTGCGAGACGCCGAAGAGCTAGGCGCTCGAGAGGACGGCTCTACAGAATTGGGACATCTCGTGAGGCTTGGGCTCCACGGCTGGTCAACGGGTGAAGTTCGCGGATAGATGTGTTCCTGTCGACAATTCAGCAACAATGTTTCCCCTGATACTCCGGGGAGCCAGAAACCCAAGGCAAACATTCCTGCCTTCTGCCTTTTAACCTAGACCATCGCGTAAGGCCTCTCACCATCTCGAGATATACTGCCAATCTTACGGAATCAGATACAGGATGTGCAAGGCCTTGATCCCTCGAAAGACGAAGCTCTGCCAACATGGATGTCATTCAATAGCGCCCCGATCACTCGATGGGATGACTCGTCTCTCTGCTGCTCTTCCCTGAGAAGGGATGCAAGATCCCCATTGGCGGCATATTCTAAGAAGATCTCTTTCTCGGTCCGGTAGAAACTTCAGACAATATGCGGCGACAGAGGATGACGCTCAAGTATGTCGAAAATAGTTCGTTCATTGGCCAAGTTGCAATCTCGACCAGGGCGGACCTTCTTGATAACGATATATTTGCTTAACTTGTACGTAAACCCAGTGCTACTGAGGCTGAGCAGATGAGGTTCAATCTGTGCATGCGCTGAACCACTTGACTTGACCATTGCTTTCTATAAGCATCGATAAGGAGACGTTTCGGGGTAGTCGTGACGCGGAGACCGTAGCGAGTTCTTCGTACGCTTGGGATGCTAAGGGGTGTTAGTAGGACTGGTAGGGTAACGATGCTGTAGTATTGCTCAAGCCAGTTACTACCAGGCTTCTCTAAGACCACCAAAGCATAGGAGTAGTAATACTAGAGTTCTTAAGTCTAGAGACTAGAAGCGTCATTAACCTTGGATCCGGGGTTTGCCCTTTTTCACTTCCTCAGGTATTAAAATGGGAATATAACTAAATTATTCCTATATTATCTTCAATCAGTATTATTGTTCAATCTCATCATCACCCAATTTCATGCATGGTTATTGGCAAATCCCAACGCAGACGAGATCTCTTTTCTAAACAGGTCGACTTTAAAAACCATCTCCCTCGAAGCGGTAGTTTATGGGAAGCTTAGGTCCCCGTAAACGTTGCCGGATCGGAGCTCGCCAAGCCCTTGGGTCAAGGAGCGGCCAAAGTTGCCAACCTTGACGCGATCAGTTAGGTAGTCTGGAGGAGGAAGCATAGGTACGCCCACTTCAGTTCTATAGATTAGCGGAGAAACGCTACAACTTTTGTCGATAACGCCCGTTGTCTGTTGGCGAGTAACTCTGGAGCCCAAAGACCCGACCTAGCGCAGTCCAGCTGCCTCGACACTCCCTGTAGTTCCGCTATTGACCAACGCATGCCGTCTTCTAGATTCAACACACACCGCATGAAATATCATGCGGCATCTAGATTCGTGACACGCGCCGGCGGTCGACCCTGCTCCTTCCAAAGCCAAAGTTGAAGCCATTCCCGTTGGCGTTGGCGTTGGCGTTGGCGTTGCCATTGTTGTTTCCATTGTTGTTACCATTGCCGTTTCCGTTATTGTCGGCTGCGGTACCGCTCACTCGCTCACACAACTCGCCAGCAATGTTACCACATCGGAATGGCAACAAACAGCATCCATCAGGATCGACAAACTGCTCCAGCCCGTTGGCGCCGACACCGACGGACTCGCAGTCGGGGCCATCAGGGAAGCCACAGCTATAACTAGGTACTAACAAAGCTGACAATAAGAAATTGCATTGACCTTACCCGTTCTGCGCCAGTGAGGTGGCGGCAAAGAGAGAAATGACAATAGGGAGGAACTTCATGTTGGCGATATTGGGAAGGAATCCGGCCGGCGGAGATTAAAGAGAAGGGTAGTTGTCGAGAGAATTGAAGGTGTTGGTGTTGATGAAGAACAAATTGACTGTTACGGTGGAAAAGTCAGATATTTATACTACCGACTTCCGTCATGCCTCCTGACTCGTCTAGAGTCTCCAACATCTTGGCAAATATCCTGAAGGCGACCCTGTTTCGTTACATCGTAACAAATCTGTTCTGAAACACCATAACGAACATGTAAACAACCTAAGCTTGTTCGCTTACACCCTTCCTAAACCAAGTACTCTTACTCTGCCGCTTCAGCTGTTCTCGAGACTTGATCCCCAACTCCCTAACACCCTCGTCACCGCAATTCGCCCACCTATCCAACAGATCCTTGGCCTCAGTAGCGACACCATCATCCTTCGGATTATCAGCCTTGGAGAGAAGATAATCGACGAGTTCAAAACACATATAATCAGCTCTCCCAGCCTCCTCACCCGAAGCGACGTCGTATCCAGTTTCTTCAGCCAACTTCACCGCGAAGCGAACAAACTCTCTCCTGTTTGGCCAATTGTTGATATCGTTCTTCAAGCGCGCAAAGTCATTGTGATACGGCCTTCGACGCGAAGCGAGTGTTTCTGTCATCTGGCGGAGCTTCGATATGAATTCGGTTTCTTCTTCAGGTGATCCTCCTGGGAAGGGGACGGGGAGGATTGCAATGTTCATTAGGGTTGAGTTGGGAAGCAGGACGGGCGTCTTTCCTTCAATCTTCTCGCTGCGTTGACGGACGCGGACGTCTTCCGTCTTGAGAATGATTCGCTCAATAAGAGGGTAACAGTTCTCGCGCCAGCTGACCCAAGATTCACGACTCCGGAAGCGATCCTCGCACAACCTCAAAACGATTCTCTCAATCAAATCATCCTCTCCCTTGGGCAGAAGAATCTCCACAGCATCAAGCAAAAAGTTCTCAAGAGTGTGGTTAGTGATCCTCTTGCCCTCCTCAAGCTTCGACTGGGTCTCGTGACTGGGCTTCTGCAGAGCGAGGACGGAGCTCCAAAGGCCAAACTTGAATGCGTCCACACCCTGGTTGTCGAACTGCGCGAGCCAATGCTTTCCAGGCTTGGAGTTGACGAGGTCACGATTTTTCCTGATGACTTTTGTGATCCTCCTAATTTCTGGCGTCGGGTTGACATTAGTAAACACTACAGAGCGGATCATGTCGAAAACGGAGAGTGGCATGTAGGCCATGAGTTGGTTAAAGATCGAAGAGAGCATCATGATGTTGACCGGCATCTTAGGAAGTTCCTCGCCTTCGCCGAGGGAAAACTTATTCTTTGCGAGGAAGAGCTTCATCCAGCGACTGTTGTTAACTGCCGACTGTTCCAGCGCTGTCATGATGAGTTTCGCAAGTCTTCCCTTGTCGTCTTCGTTGAGCTTAGCAGAGTTGGCTTGTTCGACTAGAAGCGCCAGCAGAGGTGTCTCCTCACTAACAGCAGGCAAGGCAGCGCCATCCTCTTCAGCAGCGATCCAATCCTCCTCTTTCATAGACCGTCGTTCGTTGAGGTCCGCGACGACAGGCACAATATACTTTTCGAGGGCGTCGAGAATGTGCGAGCGTAACTCTGCAGGACAAGTTGGTTCTTGCATGGCGCTGATCAGACTGCTGGTGATGGTGATGCGAATGTCAATGTGTCGTGCCTCGGCCAACAGACCGACGAGAATGTCCACAGACGACGAGGCGTTGATAAACAGGTTGTTCTGCAGAATTTGACCAAGCATCTTGACCGTGGTAACCTTGATCCAAGGAGTTCGAGGCTTCTTGGCCTCACCATCAGCCTCCTTGGACTGATCTGTCTCTTCTTCCTTCTTGTCCCAGATCTCGTTCTGCTGTCGTAGTCTCTCCGTCATAGCACCGCCCATGTTTTGTAGGATCTCCTTTGCCGCCTTGGCCGGAAGAGATGAAAGAAAAGCCACGCTGAGGAGCTGTCTATGCCATGCAGAACTCTCTGCGGCGCCCTCATCGTGAAGGACAAGATCTCGAATGAACGGGGAAGCCAAAGCTGGCTGGTCAGAGTCGGCAATGCTCTCGATAACTGAAACAATGTCTCTCATGTGCACACGCATCGCCTCTGACCCCAGGCGCGCCCGCATCTGGTCCAAGAGGAACCTCGCCAGGTATGCCAGCTGCTTAGGGGAGATGGCTGTATATGCCAGCTTCCTATAGGCAAAGAGGCCCGAGGCTTCAAACTTGCGAGATCTTCCAATAAGAGCTGTGGAGGGCGAGGCATCACGAAGGGCGTCAGATGTTGGGTTCCGAACAATGGCCTCTGCTTCGATAAGAGTGTCCATGGTCGGCTTCCAAAGCGTCTCAACCATGACAGTCTCGCACTTTGCGAACTCAGACGCCGTGCACCTTTTGAGTTTCTTCAAGAAACCTTTCACGTTGTCGAGTCTCTTTTCTGCAACGATTTTCAAGAGGCCGATCACATTGTCCCAGTCTCGGCGCATGAATCCAGGTTCTCCAACTGCCATGGTTGCCGTCTCGAGAAGGTTGATGAGGATCCTGTTTGCACGCACGATGTGTTCTTTGTTTAGTGACGACGTGAACGACACTGCGTCCTCTGGTGTTTTGACGCGTTCCTGTGGCATGGAAGCCAAGAGGGCTGCTATTTCCTTTGTGGAAAACACCTTTGGACCGTACAACTCCTTGCACGTCAAAGTGTCCTTGGTAAAGCGACGTGCCCAAAGAACAGTGTCTCCAAACGTCTCAATATCATTGGAAGCGACGCATAGATTAAGTGCCGACATGGCCCAAAAGGCGCGAAGTCCTGGCTCCCGGGCCTGTTGAGAGTTGACCCTCCGCTCATGGATGAGTGCGCGAGCACGTTCAAGCCAGCTCTCGTGCTCATCCTCGGTCTTGGACATGCGGATGAACACCGCTCTAGCAACCTCGACATCCGCAAAGGTGCTAAGATCCGGCCTTTGAGGCTGTGCGATGACCGAGTAACTGGGTCCAGGGCTTAAGAAGTCGCTACTTGGATGGGCCTTGTCCAGTCTCTCAAACAGCTGCATTGCCTTTTTGGCGTCGATCGACAAGAACAAGGCGGCGGGCCAAAGGCCTTTTTCGGTAGTTAATTTCTTCAGCCGAGCAAGACCAGAGTCTGATTCGTCGTCGATATCGATCTTGTCGTATCCTTTGGCGTAGAGAAAGAGCAGATGGAGAAGCTCATATCTCGCCTCCTGATCGAGCTTCTTAGAGATAATGATGACATCGCGGAGCGCGTCCACGCCATCCCGTCGCTGATTCGAGGGTGATAGCTCAATCAACTGTATCAAGTCGCTCTTAAATCGTTCCTTGACGTCGCTGTGCACGGGCACCTCGTACCACCGGTCGATTGTATACTGTACAGGCCCGAAAGTCTTCCATAGGCTGAGCTGATTCGAGATATACTTCTTGTGCTTCTGAATGCATTGAATCACAAGATGTAGATACTTCTGTCGTGTTTCGTGATCGAATCTCCTCTTGAGAAGGCGTTTGAGCAACGGCATGACCAACTCATCAACAAAGTCATTGGGGACCCTGATCTCTCCATCCTTGGCGAGCAGGGTGTTCAAAATTTCCTCAGTGAAGGCCATATTGCCTAGAAACAGTCTCCTCTGCGACGAGAAGGTCAAATCCTTGCCACGAGAAAAGATGTCTTCCAGGAACTTCTTCTCATGTTGCTCGCGGTGTCCAAGGGACAGCTTCTTCTGTTGCGGCGGCGTCCATTCGACATGTCGTTGATCCTCCCACTCCTTCACCACTTCCATGGTACACGCCGGCACAACATTCTGATAGAAGTCCCTCAACGGACGATCATCCTCGTTACCATTGCAGAGCAGTTCCACAAGCTCCCCAAGGGCCTTGCGTCTTTCAGGTCTCGCCTTCTCAGCCGAAGCAGTACGTCCTAGAGCCTTGCACATTGCACGAACGTCCTTGACGCTGAATTCGGCCATCAAGTGGACGAGCCCAGGAGCTCCGCCCACGGCGTCCCATGTTGGCTGGAAGCGGTCTCCACGACGGAGGGCCTTTGTGAATTGACGGATAGCGGCCTTGCGTTTACTCGCGCTGTCCGTCTGTCGTAGCTCGCCAACAACCTCGCTACTATCGGGACGAGGCATGTTTGCTGTTGATGTTGATGATGGTGATGAGTTGAAGTGTTGGTTGCCTAATACCGTGTCAGCCGAGTTCCTTAGCGACCACGTCAGCACAGCCTCACCGCTATGCTCCTTCTGTTACTGTGCCTCTGAAATGAAGAATAAATCCCATCTAAGGAAACGAACCAACAACTATTGACAGGGTCTACAGTGACCTACTAGATCTGGCTCTTCCATCTTGGCGTAGGTTACTATTGCGGGGCCGTGGCCAAGCACCACAGGGCGTGACCATTCTCACCCGTTTGCTTCAACAGTAAAGAGCTTGCATGAGGCCTCAGATCAGATGAAAGGGTATGTAATTACTGAAAGTTCAGGATGATATTGTCAAGAATGGATTATTGATTATAATGAGTTCTTCTCTGTTTGCAGTATTAGCACACGCGACACTGACTGACCTAGTACGGGTCGTTAAGAAGCTTGAGACACCAGGATAGCTGCGCTCAATGAGTTTTCGCTTTGCAGCCTGAGTTAAATAAGAGATAAAAATAAGAAATGGTATCATTAATCTTTGAGTATCTATTTTATTTGGTTTCGAGGGTTAATTTTGTGTCTCATTCTTTTTTGCGACCGCGTGCCTGGGTCTGTCCGAACCGTCGAACCGCAGAACCCACCCGTTCACCTTGATAAGGAATGGATCTCAAGGCATACGGGTATTCAACATCAATCAGCATCACTTTATATCCAATTAGCACCCGCAAGTGCTCCTTGTCAGCATGGCAAGCTCGAGTGTCATCAAAAGGGTCTCACAGACCACAGGTTCATACAGGGTTCATCTCAGGCAGCTAATCATACATTCCAACAAGCCTCTAGCTTAAGCACCAAACTTCTTATCCTTGTCCTCGACAAAGAACTCCTTGCCCGTCGACTCCTTGTACTTGTCGCGGATAAAGTCCGAGATGGCCTCGTCCTTGGCCTGCTCAGCGGCGCTCTCGTTGCTCTGGTCGCCCTGTCCGAGGAACTTTTCCTGCACGTAGTCGACGGCTGGAGGAAACTTGTCAGCACTGGTCCTGCTTTGAGTGTTTGGGGAGCTTACCTTTGTCAAGACCATCCTCGTTCTTCTCGCCCTGGGCACCACCACCGGCCATGCCGTTGAGCTTGTCCATGAAACCGCCTCCGCTGCCGGACTCTTGGTTCTGGTTCTGGTTCTGGTTCTGGTCGGCGTTCTTGCTTCCGCCTCCAGTGACCTTGTTGAGCAAATCCATGATGATGATTGAAGAGGTAAACGGTGGAATTAATGTATTTCAGTAAGGAGAATCTTTGAGTAGAGTATACAGATTTCAGGTATGATGACGAGAGAAGACAAAAACCTCACAAGACCGTCCCCCACGACATCCTTATATACCTACGCGGCACACTCGTCACACACGGCAGGAGGCCGCACAAGGCGGGGTCAACCAAGGACCCAAATTCTTGATCGCGGGCGGGAAAGATCCACTGACGCAATTGAGACAAGGGTTGCACTTAAGGTTGTGAGAGCCAAGGATTGGAGACACGGGAAGACAAGACAGGGAGATGGGAGCTGAAAAGATGCGCACCAGTGACGTTGACGTCGTTGGCGATTGGCTGCCCACTTCAGCTGTGCAGGTGGGATAAGGTGCGGCGTTCCAAGGCTCGCGTGCCCCCATCCATGTTCGCTTGTTAGTTGAGCAGGGAGCACCGAAATGGAAGTTCATCGAGGCTGTGATTCACTTTTGTCAAGGTGGAGGTCCCGAAGAACCGGGGGGTTAGCTTCTGAGGCCATGATTCACAGCCTCTGGGACAACCTCAGATTCTCCTCAGATTATGTGGGGCGTTTTTCAATCCCGTACAGTGTCTGCACACAAACGCCACCGTGCGTGCTGCTATTGTTAAAAGTGGGTCCTTCTTATACTTCCTCTCTCGGCTCAAAAAACACACAGTGTGTGCATAAGTCGCTACAGTGCAGTGTACGGTGCAAGTCCGAAAACACCAAATTCGGTATCACGGCGCATTGGGAAGATGGGCGAAAATGTGGTGCAGAATGTGGACGGACAGAATGGACACGACCAAGTAGCAAGTAGTGAATAAACCATGCACAATGAGCAGATGGGAACAGCAAGTGTGTGAATCTAGCTTTCTATTAGGGGTCATTATAGCTATTCACATGAATTGAATCCTTTTGTATCCGTAAACCCTTTTCATTACCGTGCCTTCATTCCTCGTAACCTCGTAGCCATTTTCCATGTTCCTTCGTAGCCATCATCCTTTGTCAAGTCCATCCAGTCATGTCGAGTCCACCCTACATATAAGGGGTGTACATGCCATCGGCGTCGATCACGGCCTGGCATCGCGCAGGCATGCTCTCAATCAGCTTCATCAGCTTCTCCTCCTCAATCCAGAACCAGCTCTCGACGGCTTCAACCACGGCGGTGCGGTCTCGGAGGTGGGCAACCTGGCGGTCTTCTTCGATCTTTGTCTTGAACATGTCCCAGGCGACGGTCATGAGGTCAAGGTCGGGCGAGCCGGGAGGCAGCTGGAGAACCTCCATGTTCTGGTTCTTGAGCTCGGTGCGGATCGCGGCGTCGGAGTGAGCAGTGGGGCGGTGTTCCATGCAGTACTTGGTGGTGTCGGGCTGCTGCTGAACCCAGTAGCTGATGGTGGGGAGAACCCGCTCGGAGTGGTTCTTGGCGTCGATGGTTCCCCAGCTTGGGTCCCAGAAGACACCAGGACCCTTGCCCTTGAGGCCGGAGAAGCTCGCCCAGAAGGTGTTGCCGTCCTGGAGATGGGCATCGTCGTCAATGATGCAAGCTGGGTCGCGTTCCTCGTGGATTGCGCGGGTGACATAGATGCGAGCGCGAGGTCCAGTCATGATGCGGGTCTCACCAGCCCAGACGACAGCCTTCCACTGCTCGACAGTCCAGTCGAGGTGGTCTTCGGCCCAGGCGAATCGAGCCTGGCGGATGTCTTCGTTGATGTTGGGTCGAAGGAGAGCGGGATATCGGTCGTATCCGGCCTCGTGGAGCGCCTTGCGGATGGTGGCAGGTCTGCATCTCCAGCCAAGGCAGGTAGCAATCCGGTTACACTCCATGCGGCGAGCGGCTCTGGTACCAAGGGTAAAGAGAAGGAGGATTTGAAGTTGGGGACGGGTAAGGCTGGGGGTTTGGCCTCTGAGGTTCTGGCCCTGAGGAACGGAGACACCCTCGGTGATCAGGATTGCGTACTGCAGCTGACGTTGGGTAAAGTTGAGAGTGACAGCCATGCGGTTGTAGCTCCATCCAGCTGAGCGATAGAGTAGACACTTTCTCTTCTGCTCTGCGGTGATGGGCTCGGGGGGAGCAATCATGTTGTTGTAGGTGCGGAGCTTGGCCAAAAGACCATCCAGCTGAGATCTCTCACGGCGATGCTGCTTGAGGGCAACCTGCGAAGCCTGGGGGCAGTTGATAACAGCGGGTGTAAGTCGAGCTCGGTGTCTCGCAAACTGAGCTTGGCGCATTGGGTCGATGGCGAGCTCGCTGGAATGAGTCTGCAGCTGGTTGAGAGCGAGGACGGTGAGATCCGGGGCGAGGGGAATGTTGGGAATTTCAGATTGAAAAGAAGCCATCTTGACGATTGATTGGAATTGTTCAATGAAACGAAGATGAACAATGATGTTGGTGGTTTGGTGTTTGCGTCTTGAGATGGAAGCCAAGTACTTGTACCTGAGAAGTGTGGTGGGGAGTTTTTGTACTGGCGGTTTTTGCTGGTGGACCAAAATCAATTTAACAAAAGTGGGGACCTTGAGGGGTGCGTTTTTCTGTGGTGGCATGGGCGTGGCTCAAGCGAAGAGGGCTTCAGGGCTGTCTGTGCTCTGTGGCTTGGCCGGCTGAGTCAACGCGACAGGGTAGGTATGACGCATACTGGGACCGCGACAACCTCCCACCTCGAAAAAAGTTCAAGTATCGCGACAAGACGCCCCTTGGACAGAGTCTTGATCCCCATCATTGACTTTTACCCGCGACAGATAGGAGAATAGTCATCGCAATGGCAAAAGCTAATGAGGATATCCTCAGGCGTCCCCTGTATCGTAAGAAATAACCCCTCACCCCGCCATTGTTGCCCCTCAGATGGCTAACTGGGATCGTCAGTCTATGACCTGCCGTCAGAGGTCTTGGATACCTTGACACTCAAGTCCGATGCCGACACCGAAGCCATCGTCGAATCATCGATCTCGTCTCCCTCCAAGAGCCCCTCCGCATCCGACAGCAACCTCGTTGGTTCCCAGGCTTGTTCCCTCTGTGGTCTTACATTCACCACGGTGATAGACCAACGGGGTCATCTCAAGTCCGACTTGCACCACTACAACCTCAAGCAGAAGCTCCGAGGCCAGAAGCCAGTGTCAGAGGTTGAGTTTGAGAAGCTCATTGGGGACTTGGATGAGTCTTTGTCGGGCTCAGACTCGGACGAGTCTGACGAGGAAGAGGAGGACAAGCAAGAGTCGACACTTACAACACTCCTGAAGAAGCAAGCAAGGTTAGCAGATAGAAGAGAGGACACAAATGGAGATGAAGAAGACGATACTGTGGGTAAGAAAAGTCGTGGCAAACCACCCCTGATCTGGTTCAGTTCTCCTGTGCTCCCAGAGAAGACCTACTTTGGCATGTATCGTGCCATCCTCACAGGCGAAGAACAACGGAATCAAGACCTGGTCGAAGTCCTCAGGAAGAAGCAGGTCGAGCCAATCTCGATACCCAAGATGCCCAAGGACGGATCGATACCCGAGATTGCCTACAAGGGCCCGCACATCTTCCTCTGCATGATCGGAGGTGGTCACTTTGCAGCCATGGTCGTGTCTCTTGCGCCACGACCAAACAAGAACGGTACAACCATGAACCGAGAGGCGACGGTGCTGGCTCACAAGACGTTCCATCGGTACACGACACGACGAAAGCAGGGTGGCTCGCAGTCAGCCAACGACAACGCCAAGGGTGCGGCGCACTCAGCTGGTTCAAGTCTGCGACGATACAACGAGCAAGCCTTGGTGGAGGATGTGCGAAATCTGCTTCAGGACTGGAAGGCTCTGCTTGACACGTCAGAACTGCTCTTCATCCGGGCGACGGGTGTGACAAACCGGAGAACTCTTTTCGGTCCATACGAAGGTCAGGTGTTGAAGCATAACGACACTCGACTGCGAGGTTTCCCTTTCAGCACGCGACGAGCAACACAGAATGAGTTGATGAGATCTTTCATCGAGTTGACGCGACTAAAAGTCCGTGAGATTGACCCTGCTGAGGTTAAGAAGGAGCCCGAGTCTAGTGCGACTCCGACAAAGACACAGTCGAAGCCTTCAAAGCCCAAGTTGTCAGAAGAGGAAGAGACAGCCTTACTACATACCTCTCAGCTTCAGGCCTTCACACGGAGAAGCAAGGTCCCGGCCCTCCTCTCGTACCTCAAGAACAACAACCTCTCACCTGACTTTGAGTTCCAACCTGTTGAGCAAAACCACCACGCCCCGCGACCACTCCATCTTGCTGCGGCCCAGAACGCTGCGCCGCTCGTGCTAGGGCTCCTTGTGCGAGGTGGCGCTGATCCCACGATCAAGAACGATGAAGGCAAGACTCCGTTTGAACTCGCTGGCGAGCGGGCAACCCGCGATGCTTTCCGTGTGGCGCGCTCAGAGCTTGGAGAGGCCAAGTGGTCCTGGGATTCGGCCAAAGTGCGCCTCCGATGACAAAGGCTGAAGCTGACAAGCGTGATGAGCGAGAGAAGAAGGAGGCGGATACAAAAGAGGCAGAGCGACGGCGCGCGGAGGAGGAGAGGCTGCGGAGTGAAGGGCCTAAGGTGCCTGAGGGCCGGAAGCAAAAGGGCAACACGCTCTCAGCGGGATTAACAAAGACGCCTCAAGAGAAGAGAGAAGCTGAGTCAAGAGGGTTGACACCGGAGATGAGGATGAGGTTGGAGAGGGAGAGGAGGGCGAGGGCAGCAGAGGAAAGGATACGGAGGATGCAAGGTGGTAGTTGAACAATCCAGAGAGAAGAGTAATAGTAATTCCAAGGCAGGATGAAATAACATCTTCTTGAGCCAGATTCTTTTGATCATTCCCTAATTGTGTTGCATCTCGTGGTCAGTCTATTGGAACAAGCTTATTCTCCACTCCATGTGAAGTTCAATGAATGAGCCCAATTAGGTAAACGAGTGTAAACGACAACTCAGAATATCGCTTGTCTACCTCACAACCTTCCCAGATAGGTAGGCAGCGCATGATAGTCTTGAATTCTCCAAGTTCGTGAGAGACGGAGACTTACCAGCCCAAGGACAGAGCCATTGGCCTCTCTCCCTCTCAGTCAATGCCCACCTGTAATTACCTCTAACACGGTCCGAACGACACTTCTCAATTACTGCTCGGAAATCTTTAGAAGCGACATGGCCTGGCTAGTTCTGCAACTCCCTCTCCGAGATGCTTATATGACATGGATGGGGGCGCACATTCGTGTCGCATCAACTTGGTCATTTATCACACTTTTGTTATCACGATGTATAGTTAAAGAGACCTTGTATACGTGATCAAAATCATGATGTTGTATTGCAATTTTCTAGATCAGTTCACGGCAGTTACCTCTTCCTACTGTGATACCTCTACAATACCAATGCAGGATCAACACTGAGCATGCTACTTAACTCCAAAGGCCATCACAGCCGAGCGCAAACATGCCATCAGATCGAGGCCCAGTAAGTGTGACGTTCCCCCCTTGCTCCACGATGGACTGCCTCATCCGAAAGTCGACGTAGAGGGCACCAAAGCTGGCATGCATAGTCATGGACAGCCATCGCCCCTCAACTGAATCCTCCACCATGATCGTGATGGGACCGTATCGGTAATTAGGCCCCATGTATGTCGGCCAGTTGTACAGCTTGTCCTGTAGGGGGAGGGCATACGTACTCTTTGTCGGCTGTGGCATGGACATGTATACTACATCCCGTCCATGGGCATCCTTCTTGAACTTGACGTACAGGTACTTGGTTTCGATTCCAGGGTTGATTGGCTTCGGCAGCTTAATCGTGAACACTGTTTCTCCCTCTGATTTGACGTCTCGGAAAACGAGAGGGGGGTAAGGGATGAGCAAGGGGGAAAGGTAGGACTCGACGATGTCGAGAACCTTGAGACGGTCTGGGTCAGCCGTCTCGAGGGGCTTGGACACCTGCTCGTCTGTGCAGGCTGGCGTTGACTTGCGTTTAAAGAAGTTGAAAGGCATCTTGTGATGGGTGATTTGCTTGGTTGTGTAGGTGTTTGCTATGGTGCTTTTATAGAGCGGTGAGTTGTTGTCTGTGAAAAAGCCATCAGCATACGGAATCAGAGCTTTAAATATGAGGAAGAAGGTTGATATTAAGGTTCTGTATGATTTAGAGAGGCAGTTGTTCATAACAATGGTTGTTCAGTCTTTGACACGTACCTTGAAGTTAGTCTACACATTGTCATTGTTGAACGTGAACAAGCCATTTCTTTGTTTATTAGTTTTTGAGTACACTTTTGTGTCTTTAACTCACTAATAATCTAACAAGGAATCTTTGAGAGGACGTGAAGCGAAACTCAAATACGACAAGAATCACGACCGTTGAAAGTCTGCATGGAATCAGCAAAGTTACAAGTTGTGAACAACAAACAATGACCCCGACACAGATGCCTTTTACATGTAAATAGTTCATTTAGCAGTTACGCGGCTACATTTGACTGCCTGATGCACAGCTTTGAAGCGTAGTTATGGAAATTCTGAACAGCTAGAGGCAACGGTCTAACAAGGCCTGCGACAATGATTTTCCAAGACGCACAGATGATGTTAAGAGACTCTACTTGATTGATTTCAGGCTTTTTAATGCATATGATACTTGTACACTCGAACTTTTCTACCAACTGTTTCTCTACGTACACATCTGAGAGCTGGCGGCGTTTTTTTGCGTAAAATTTGCCTTTCCATCATTAACCTTTCATGGCAGCCGTTATAAAAGGTTCCAACGTCTAATTAATTGACTTGACCTTAGGATTCCAATACATTCATTTGTATAACAGTGCTCTTTTCTTTGTGGCTGATGGCCTCTTTAGACACCATGATGCTCAACAAAACCAATTCATCCATCCCTCCACCAACCGCACCTAGTATGTTCGAGCAACCATCTCACTTCAAGTTTCTTTGTTACTAAATTGCCAACCCCTACCAGTGCTCTAAAATACTACCATATATAGCAAGATAAGAAACAAAGACCGTTGACCTCAGTATAATGTCAAAGGGTAAGCATTTTGCTCCGCCACAAGCTTCATACCCACACCCTATACACAAGCCTTCCGAGAATCAAAGAGAAAGCCACCACGTCGGGAACAGCACCAACGGTCAAGATTCATGCTATTCCCAGCCTCAAGAAAGGCAAAATACACGTCGGGATTAATCTCGCCCCTCCTCCCGCAAGCAAATATCTTTCCCCTACCATGGTACATGACACATCGCCATAGTCGTGTATAGCCTCACACAAGGGTAAGAAACCTTGCCAAGAGGAAAATCAAACTTGGAACGAGGGTTGGGATTTACTTTAATAGCAAGAATGAACTACATGAGAACAAACAGACTCCCCCTCTATCCAGCATCATTTCCTTAGGTCATTGAGGCAGCTTGATAAAAGAGGAATAAACGTAATCCCAAGCCCTTTCAACATTCGCCATGGCCAAGGAAAGACACACCCCATAGTAATTATTATCAAGCTCCACCACGACCTGGAACCCTTCAATGGGGTTTTTTAAATCCTTCCGGTAAAAGTTCATCTCACCTCCAACGGCAGTCTTGCAGTAAAACTCGGCAACGTCACACGGAGACACCATCACCATCACCGTCGCTGCTTTGTTCTCCAACTTTACACGGAGGTCGGTCGGTCCGTTGGGGAAGATGGGACGGCGAGAGTGTATCGAGTATGCGCCGATGCCTTGTGAATTGGCAGCGCCCGCGTCCTTCTGTACGAGCATGTACGTCTCGTTCAGGATACCCATATCCATCCATGGATCAAAGTACCCGCGTAGGGCTTGAGCGATGAACTTGCCCATAGGGTCGCTAAACAACATGATGGCGCCTGGTGTGTTGTTGACCTTGTTCTGCCAGGCCGTGTTGGATTGCTCTACGTCGGCCATGGTGATGTCGAGTGGCGATGAGGATGAACATGACCAAAAGGTCTTTTTGTTGTTTGCCAGATAATGGGAGAGTGCCACATTTACTTGCCTTAGGAAAGGATTTTGGGATATTTCTTTCCATAAGCAACAGTGACCACCGTTGTCCTTTTCGTTGCCATCGTTATCATCGTCATCATTCTCGTCGTTGTTTTTTCTACCGATCCAGCCAATGTTCCAGTCGCAGTCTTGATTGCTGCCATCACCGCTGTCGCTATCGTTAGACTTCTTGTTTTTCTTCTTGTTCTTCTTCTTGTCATTTCGCTTGTTTCTCCGGCTGTCATCGTCGCTGTCGCTATCGCTGCTGTCGCTGTCACTGTCGCTGTCGTCATACTTCTTGTGCTTCCACTTGCCTTTCCCGTGTTTATGCTTCCTCTTCCCGCTATCATCGTTGTCGTTGTCCTCATGCTTCTTGTGTTTTCGCTTTCCTTTCCAATGCTTATCCTTCTTCTTGTAATCGTCGTCACGGCTGCGACTCTTCTTGTAGTCATCATCGCGACCGCGGCTGCGGCTGCCTTCATGCTTAGCCATTTGACGATTCAGTCTTCGCTGAGTATAATAAAGTTACAGGGTGATGCAAGGTACTGGTTTCTAAAGACAAAAAGGCCCAGACAAATCCATCGGCTCGTCAACTCTTAAGTATCTAACCAGTGTACGCAGCTCATTGTTCGGGGTTCATTGTTGGCAGATCACAACGAGGTGTGAACAGTGAGCAATTGAACATGATATCTTCCTTTGGTGTCGAGGTTCATTGTCCGTACGAGGCTTGAACAAACGATGATAGGTGGCCCAGTCGACCAGCCACCGGAAAAATCAGACACTGGCCCATCTTCAGAGTTTTCCAATACGAGCACAGTCGAGTATCAAATCGGAAAGGGGCTTGGTCAGCCAGCAGTCATTCTGGGTCCAGAACTGAACATGATGAACACAGGCCGAAGCAATCGTGGTGATATAGCCTCGATGTCTTCGACAACTAGATAGCCCATGTTTTGACGTCGAGTTAAAGGTTAGAGTCTCCTCCCAAGTGTCTAATCCCCACCAAAAGGCTTGCTACGTTCCACATCCATGAGTCAACCAAGAACAGTAGCAGAACCGTAAGAAGAACTTGTCACCGCATCACTCTCGTAAAGACATGGCAAACCCTTGCCAACGGAATTCCCTAGTATTTCATCGCCCCGGCTGTTGAATCCTTCCGGATGTAAAATCCAAAGAGGAGAACCGGTGTGACGGGCAAGGAACCAGACATGCAGGCTGTGACACAAATGATCCACGAGTTGGAACTCGGCAACACGACACCTCACGCAACGAACGAAAGGAAATGGGTCTTGTCGAAGGCGTACGGAAGCGAAGAAGCCGATGTGGCATCATCTTGGGTCTCCGGAAGTCGGTTCCTGTGTTGCTGAAGAGATACGATTGGTAGTTGGACCACGGAAAGAGAGCAGCTGAAGAACAGGAGCTGGAACGTTGTCAGTACCAACTTGCGGTGAGAGTAACGCTTGAACAAGTTCAGTTGTCGTCTTGCTCAAGTCTCCATCGTGCAGCCTCCAAAGTTCCAGCATCGTTACCAGCAGAGAGTGCGGTCAAGAAACAACAGCCTCTTTGCGACAGCACCTGAAGTCACAACACATGCCGTCAAAGCTGAATATTGACTCAGCCCTAGAGTTTCGCATAAAAGATAAGTCGACTTCCTTTTCTGTCCAGAGATCTGCCGAATGAGTGGGCAACACGGGGTTAAAGGCGTTTGAGCCATATCGCTGGTGAAACCGGCCCGTGTCCGTGTGCTTAAGGGGGTTAACCAATATAGAAGCCAAGCACAGAGCGGGCCAAGAAAGAGGCGACCTTGATGATCATCTTGAGATGATAGCCCTGGAAGGCGCTCGCTCGCTCGCATGCCCAAAGCGAAGGCCAGCCCCGACGAATCTATCTCTGCCCACGGTAGAACTCTCATAGATCCATGACCCTTGCCGGCCCTGTGGATGAAGCCCAGGATGAATAAGTGATAGAAACGAAATCCACCACTCAGCTGGGCACGGACAAGGACAAATGGAAGATTCCACAGTTCACTGCCACCTCCTAGGGGTCCCAAAAGAGAAAAGGGGAGCGGCGTGCTTCAGGTGTCCAGCGCCCGATGTAGCATCACCTCCGCCCATGGACCAACAGAGGAAGACACCGGAACCCAGCTGCAGGTACCCGGTCCTGGTCGGCTAGCAGGCACAAGGCTGGAAGGCTGGGCCATCGTCGGCCGCACGAGTTGTTCATAGGCCATGGTCCGGTTCCCCTGTCGGGGGATGCTAGGTACGGCATCTCGCCACGGCCATGTCCCCATGAGGGGTTCGGCAGGGAAACGCAGGCGGAAAAACATGGCACCAACGACGCCCAAGGAGAAATAATTTGACGGATATGCCGTTGGTTGAGTCGAGTCAACTGAAATCCTTCCGTTCCGAGGTCCTGCAGCCTTGGCCATGAGAAAGCAAAGCCGGTAGCCAAACTTGTCGGGCATTTTTGTGCATGAAACGGCCGGACAACCACCAAAGAAGACGGTTCTGGGCCGACGATCAGTGGGGAAGGCTGAGGCAAGGGAACCTGGCACGAGAAAAGGAGGAATCGGAGGCCTGGAAGTCGATCGACCAGGACTGTTAATCAATCGCCCAAGCGTCTGGCGATGAACGTGCCACAGTACGGAGTACTTGTCAAGAGAGCACAGCACAATCCGATGCCTGTATCCGAAGGTTACCTGCGGGTGAACCAACATACGGAAGTGAATATTAAAAAAAACGTACGACGAGGTTTGATTGCCAATGTGCACTTAGCAGTAGATTGAGGCCCGCTCTGCGACAGGACGCAACACAAAAGTGCATCGAATTGACTCGTAGTCTCGACGTACAAACGTTGCTTCACCGTTCAAAAGTAAAAAGAGGGTCGCAGCTTAGGTGGATGGCGTCGGTCGGTAGGTTAACACGGCCATGACAGATCAAATCGCGGGTTTCAGCAAAAGCCGCCATCACCGCAACTCGAAACGCGATAGAGCCAGAAAAAGAAGACACTGGGGATGACCCTTGCTTCTCTGATCTTTCTGGCTAGTGTGGTGTCGCCTGGGATCCCCTTGAACGGCCCAAGAAAACTCCCCGGTCATGAATAGCGAGCGCTTCGCCAGGGGTAGCACGTAGCACATCCCATCATGGCTTGACCTGCGAGCGAGCAGAACGACCCCTGACAGTAAAATACGACAAACCCCGGAAGCGGCGGGAATGGCGACGTTCCGTGATTGACATGTTTTTCCGTCTCAGGCCGTCTCTAAGACTCCAACCGAGACAACACTTGGGCCAATTCGCAACACCGTTTTTCACCGTCCAAGTGGGGGATGATGTGCTTCTAGAAGCCCCTTCAAGACAAGGCTCCTGTTGGGCGACGCAAGAGGCGCCAAATGGGTCCGACGGCGCGCGGAGACTACGGCGAACCATCTGACGGACGCCAAAACAATGGCGTGAGCAAGCCACGGCGAACTGTCTTTCGATTTAGCTCAAGCGTCACAATGGAGTGGAAGCGGGTTAGTGCTCAGGTGTGTCTGTCAGGTCAACAAGAATAGCTTGTAGTTACCTGAACCATACTGACTCACGTTGACAAAGTGCCTGCTTCCGAGAGGCTGCGGCGTAAAAAACTCTTTAGACAGAAGGGGAAATTAAACAGGGAACCGTAGCCTCCGGTCTGCGAAACAAGTGTGGTGGAGGGCCATTCCGATTCGGCCGTCGCCAGATTCAGGTGAGCGAACCGTACCGTGTTTTGGTGGAATCGGTGACGGACGGACTCGAGGTTTCACACCTAACGGCTATGCTTTTTTGTTTCAACTGTTGCTGAAATTTGATTGAAACATTTTGGCGAAAGAGGTTTGGCGAGTAAGCATTCAATCAAGGTTGATGTGAAAGATCCTTGACAGCCGTGGATGCGACCCGTCTGTGATATCACAGAAGAGAGCGTCTGAGAAGGCCTCTCGATAATCTCTGTTCAACGTCAGGGTCTCTGTGTGAGAGATATGCTTAAACCATGCGGTGCAAGTTCTTTAACTGCAGTCGACACTTCGCATCCTATCATTCTGGTTTCGACCCGTCAAGGTGGTTGCTGTTGAGATGTTGGCGGTTAACTCTGATCTTCATCACTTACCCGGGACTTGAGAGCATCAGCCAATGCGCGCTGATCCATCCGTAAACGGAGAGATCTCATCGAGTGATTCCCAGAATAAGCACAACTAAAACCGTACTGGATGTTTCATAGGCCCTGATCCTTGCCATGTCTTTTTTCGACACCCTTCAGTGTCCAATATGGCTTTGTTCAGGCTCCATTGGTGAACTCTGAGGGCGGCAAGGCTGGACTCTTTGCTGCTTTGTCTCAGATCGGGTCACTGAATGCTCTGTGATTGGCTGCCCTGATGTTGAAACAACCAGGGGCCAGCCTGTCCTGAGACAACTCCAGCGTCAAACGGCGCCACTTGATGGTAGCGCAGGCTGGGTGCTAAAAATGAACATCCACCAAAACGGAGGATGTGAGTGAAGAGAAAGAAGAAAACTGGGGAAGTCATGGACTTGTGCGCCATCTTTTTGCCTTTCCTTTCTTGGTTCCGACAGCTATGACGAAGGCGGAATTGTCCATGACAGATATGGATGGCAGAGGAACCTTTGGTTGTGCTCAACGCTGAGGCCAGCCGCCTGTCTCAGCTATCGTCGCTCGAGCGTTGCCTGGCATCTGTATGTCCTGTACTCATCAGTGAGTTGATCAAAAGTCAAGAAGTGCCAGTGCCAAGCATCAAGATCCCCAGTAAATTCCGCGTATGACGGCAATGGAAAACAAAACACCAGATAGGAAAGTTACGAGCTAGAACAAATCGACAAATCCGGAGATGATGTTTCCTCGACGCGAGATTGGCTTCTTACTTGGTGTTGTATGAAGCCATCACCTGCAGAATGTGAGGACCATGTCACGGATCCTCATCGGTCAGGCGATGCGAATGTCATGGCGGCCCCATGCCAAGCGTGCTGTCTCTGGCCGATGTCTCCCACGGACCTTGGCCACGCTTCAATCCCTGCCGACCATGAACGTTTATTCATGATCAATGGCTGGTTGTACGTCTTAATCCCGGAGTGGGACGGTGGTAACGGTGGGAGGCGAGGGTGGAGTGGCCCTATCTTGGGCGTTGAATCGGCCTCGGTACGATGCTGCAAAACGGGGAAAGCGTGCAAGTTGAGTTGAGCATCCTGGAACAATTCTTTGGTGGCTTCCAACGGCTGCCGACCGCATGAATCTGTGCAATTTCTCAACGTAGCATCCCGTGACGGATTTGTACTGACGTTGCTGTAGATTGCATGGGTCGACCAACCTTGGTATTTCCGGAGGCCATTCGTAGATCCGCCGACGGCAGTGAGGATCAACCACATGGCATGGACGGAGGCGAGTGTATTTTTGGTGTTTATGCGATGCGGATGGGATGCTGTGTTTCTGATTCGAGCCTACCCGGCAGTGACAACATCATGCTGGCGATAGAGGCCATGATTTGTTTGCGCAGGATCAAGGAAGAAGCAAAAGGTCCATCCCTACTGTGATGAATCCCCCGTTACGGTATTGGACGTTGAGGTTGTAGTGGCGGCCTCCATTATGGCCACTAAAAGTTGGTTCCCTTCCAGTAGCACCTTCCCTCGCTGCAAGTCATGCCTGCTGCAGTACTTTCCGCGGATAGACGTCCAATACCTTCAGTTGGTGGCTTTCTGGGGTAAGAGCCACCAGAGACATTCTCCTACAGGGGCTAAACCGCCACTGGAAGAACTTGCTCCCTCCCATCATGACCCCTTGACTGATCCATTCGCTCCTCCATCGACCTCACTGGCTCCCGCAGAGACAGCCCCAAACGTTGAGCCGCCAGGGCGCCATCGAAGCGCTGCAAGTCTATTGGTGGGCGCATCGCCCGTGGTATCCGTACCTGCAGATGTTGCTGGAGGGGCATCAACGGGGCCCCACCACCCACCAAAAGGAGGTGCTTAACGGCCTCTGATAAGGTGGCGAAGCGTTTCAACGATCAGGTTGCACTTGGCCGTACGCGGAGCTCAATGGAACATCGACAGGCCCTGGTAACGGCAACGGCGGTATGAGAAATCGGAGAAGCTTGCTGGCTTCAGGAGGCAAAACGCTGGGCAAAAACAACTGGCGGTGGGTTTCTCCTATCGTGATTAAGCCAGCTGGAGATGTGCACTGACTGTCTCGCTTTGTGCTCGCCTTGTGCTTTGTGGCCTCACATCTCCAGCTCGTCTACAACCACCGCAACGCCGTCGTCGGTGGAAGTCCACAAGTTGAGGACAAAGCGCAAGCCTCTCGCTTTGTCTCTGATTCGCCGCACATCAGCTCGCTTCTTTGTCGACGATCTGCCCTTTGGCGTCTAGTCGACAGATTTAGCGAACCATCATTGCTCATCAATTGCCCCGCAGCGCTGTCTGATAGACGCCCGCCCCGCGACATTGAGCATCAAAGGCGCCAAAGCGCTCTGTCAACAGCTGATGCGGCTGATCCAAAGTTAGCACATCGGAGTTTTCAACAAGAATATGCATAATCTTGTTCGACTAGGGAATAGTCACATCTCTTGACACACATGGACAACGCAAGATGGGAGGCGGACCATGAATGCACAACGCGGCAATGCACAATTGGGCATCTGATGGGGAACATAATGGCATAAACAAAATATGTCAACGGATCCAAGTCTGGGCTGCGAAGAAGAAAGGGGATGCCTCCTTACCCATGGCCAGGCACAGGCATCACATTGGCCGCTGTCGATTTTCCCGTGCTCATGGTGCCAGCACGCTCGTCCATCAGTCCATCCAGCCTTCAGGACCACATTGGTGCCCTGGGCTCGGCAGCAAGAAAGCCCCCTGGATGCGCTCTGGCAGGGCTTCTACAAATCGTTTGGCTTCGCCTAGCCCGCTGTCGGATACCCTTGTCAGCGGGGCCTCGCCCAGGTGCCAGATCCCTGCACACAGACCCTGGTCCCTTGTTCCTGGAGCCGCCCTCTGGACTGCGAACCGCTTGGCCAACACCACCTCACCGGAGAGCTTGGACGGTGGATGGACCGCTGCACTGCTCAGGAGCCTCACGAGCCCTCTCTTGTCTCCTCCAGCCGTGCTCAACCTGACCCAGACGCACACCAGGGGTTTCCATCGTCGGTGTCTTCTCCACCAGCAGCCATGGATGGCCGAGGGGCGCACCCTTGGCACCAGATGCCGGGCTGGCCGGCCTTTGTGCTCTGCAGTGTCTGTCTCCCACTCCCTCTCTTCTGGATGTATGGACAGCTTCTTGGGTATATAGTAGCTTCTCATGCCCTCCCATCTTGGACTTTTCCTCTTGCTTCATCACCACCTTCCTCTTTTCCTTTTTTCCTTTACTCTAAGCAAATAGCTCTTTTTCCTTTCTGGTGTCAAAGTCATTCGTTTCCTTTGGCCCATCTCTTAATTACTTTCTCACTATCAACTATCTGCACTCATTCGCTACTACCAACTAGTTATTACTACCACAAATTCTTCGACAACCTTTCACAATGAAGGCTACCTTCGCCCTCCTGGCAGTTACTGCCAGCCTTGGCGAGGTTTCCGCCCACGTGAGTATCCCTGCTCAACACAGAGCCT
>NKCI01000117.1:0-121742 GCA_003946985.1 Fusarium duplospermum | reverse complement strand
GTTATTATAACCCTTTTATTTAAGTATATTAAGTTAAGTATTATTAAGTATTTTACTAAAGAATAAGATTTAATACTAAGTAATAGCGCGCTAATTACTTCGCTTAATTAGCTAAAGATAGAATTATTTTATCTTATATTATTAGTCTTAGTGACTAAGTTAATATAAAGGTAAAAATTATACCTTTTATCCCTTATGGTTAACTTAGAAAAAGCTTTATTAAGGCTATTATAACTCTTATTTCCCCTCTTTTTTAGCTATTAAAGTATTATCTATAATAATTATAAGCCTTATTAACTTATTATTATATTATTAAGGCTTAGATATAAGCTTTAGTTATATTATAGCTATATTATCTCTATTGAGTTGCTCCGAGGCCCCCCCCCCCGGCCCTGTGCAGCCTTTTGACTTCGTCTTTGAAATTCGGCTTCCGAAGCGTTGCGGGCCGTGAACCACATGGGCCCTACCTACGTTGCGTTTCGGACTGGAGCCACCGCGGTCTGGCTGGCTCGTTCGCGCAGCCTCAACCCAACAGTCGCCTGTCAGGGCCTTACATCGAGCCCAACGCCGGACTGTCTGTCAAATGTCAGTCAATTCAAGCCGTCGAGGGCCGAGAGCGAGCATCGGGTCGGGGATGGTCATGGCGGCGTTAGCAGACAAGCCACACCACTCTCGACGTCGGGGAATACAGGCTAGACTTGGACGGTTACAGAAGGCAATTCTCACATTTTCAGAAAGCAAGACACGAGGTGTTGATGAGGTGTCCGAGAGTTGCAGCAACATAACATGGCTCCCCGCTTTGAAGGCGCAAAAGTTCCACTTGGTCTTGTCATGGTCTCATGCGAGAGCAACGTCCCGACAATTCCAAGTGATGATTACATTCATTTCATCTGCAAAGGGCAATCCTCTTGCAAATGGACCGTTCAATCGGACTCGGGGCATGGCATGGCATGGCATGGGTCCTCTCCCCGCACACACCCGCATTCCCCAGACTCCCATCTGCACTCCGGGTTTCCAAACGACGGTTACAATACGCTTCTCCACAAGAGGGGATGATGGGATGGATGGACGTCGGACGAGGTCCGTCAGTCACGTTGACAAGAAGCAAGACAACTCAGAAGGGGGATAGGGCTAGTCAGCTGCCAGCATCAGAGCACCGTTGGTGCTGCAACTCCCTGGCGCAGGAACCAAGTCTTCTGCAGCCCTCCTACCGCATCTGTCCTGGGTTGCAGCGCTTCGATATCCCTTCATTTGCTTTCATGACTGACAATTGATTTCGTTACTGTACCTACCGTCCTCACCGGCTAGTGTACCCAGGCATTCTCCCCGTCAAGTGGGCCCTTTAGCATCATGGCTTACTGGCGATGACATTTAGGAGCTCACTCCCCCCTTTTTACCTCGCACATTGTACGTAATGCCTCCATTTCATGAACCGACAAAGGGCCGGTGGCAGGCCGTGAGAGTTGAAAACCTTGACAGCTTGACTTGGAGAATTTGGGTGGCTGTCGACCGGCCCCAAGTGGCTGGTGAGCCTAACAGCGACGATCCGAGCTTGATTTTTTTGGCTCCCGCTTTAATGATTTGCCTCGGTGCGCGTCTTTCTGGGGGGTTAGCGGGAGGGTGGCATTGCAGGCTTCTGGAAATCCGGGGAAGAACAGAGGGCGCTGCACTGATGCAGTCACTGCACTGCACGACAGAGGACTGAACTTTTTTTCTTGTTGGGAGGGGGGTTCTGATAAGATTGACGGCGGAAAGGGTTCCGCTTCCCTGAAGGGTGATCGGCAGTCGGTGCGCGGATCGTGCTTGTTTCTAGCCCGAATGGCTGCTAGGCCATCGCCAATCGAGGCTGACGAGAAGCGAGCGATGATGCTCATGATATCGACGTCGTGTGAGTGGTGTGTCGTGGTTGAGATGAACGCCGAGCATACGCGGTCATGACTTGGCGATGATGAACTTGAGGTGTTCTGATCGAGTTGATCTCGGTCAGTCTTGATACTGAGATTTCTATGATGAACAGAACGTCATGACACAATGATCATTTCTCTTCTCGAAATGATGAAAACTTGGCCGTTGGGGACAACTTTACATTGCTTGTTTCCTCTTATCTCCTTGTTGGAGACATCTCAGCTCCCTACAGCGCAAAGAGAGAACATCTTGTCTCGGTCATTACCAATCGTAATATCTACTACAAGATATAATAAGCATCTCACCAAGAAAAAGCTTCTTCTCCCGGCCCGTGAGATTTTCAGTCAGCTGCCGTGGCTTATACCGGTTTGCATTGCCGTTCCTGTCTCCATGTCCGGCTTACTGAGACACATACACACACACACAAAATGTCTCGAGAGAGCTCGCCGGATTAGGGGGAATCAACCGCTCATTGGGCTTACATGTCTCGTAGGCAGCAGCGAATTAGGTAAACTCCATCTTTTTAAAACTCACAAGTGGATTATTGGGGTCGAGGTTTCTTGACCTTTGAGACTTTGAGGCGGGCTGACATGAGGACTTGACAGCTGAAGGAAGCCGTGGCTTTGAGACATTCTTTCAACTCACGCCCATCAGCTATACTTTGGGATAAAAACAGTTACATGCATGTTTTGGATATGAAGATAAGTGGGCTGAAAAGACATCATCAGCTTTCGTCGAGGTGGTTGTGGAAGTCAAGCCTGATGGCTTACAGGCAGGAAGGGAAGTCGTCGTGTCAAGCTTCTTCTTGCCGTCCAAGGAGCCGCTGCTTGAATACTCATTTCGATTCATGTCTAAAAGGTCTTCTATCATGCCGTTCCCTAAGCTACACTCAGTTCCAGGACAATTGATATGGCATGGCCTCAGGTTGACATGTCCAGCTACTTCCAGGCTATCATCCCAAACAGTCATGAGCCCTTTGTCTAGATGTCTTCGCGCAGTTTAATATCAAACAGTAGATTACAATGCAGTATGCCTATGGCGAGTTATACAATTCAAGTGGGTTAAAAACTAGGAATGGATCTGAGAGTTCATATGTCCTGTGGCAACTGCTGCAAAGGACAGCCGAGCAAGAGCAACGGCAGTCCTTGTGGAAAGACCCAAGGAGATAAAGACTCGCCGTATATATTCGTTGAATAAACATTCATATAAGTAAACTAATAGTTCTTTAAAGCTATCTAGTACTTTGGCGCACAGTAAGGGCAAGGTTGCTTACAAGATGTAACTCGACGATTTACCCTATAAGGGGCATGAAATGAAGGACACCAGTAGAAGTTCCAAGTCAACTTCTCGATTCTTATTTATTAATTCAATTTCAGACCCAGAGAACAGCAATCCGCAAAGGGGATTAAGAGTTGATCGAGACTGGGTCGAAAAAAAAGCTGCCTATTCACGATCCACCCTAGAGGCGTTTACTCAAGACAGGGGAAACCAGGCAGCACGTTCACTACTTGAGATAATGGCTATATAAGACTTTTCCGTCTAGTACATTGAATTATCGATCAAAGGAAATGAGGTTTTCTGATTCTTGCTGCCTTGGGGCTGTGGGCTCAGTTTCGGGTGCCTAAATGTTGTGGCTCTGTGCCACAACTCTGAGACCATCACTTCTCGATTGTGCGAGATGAGGACTCACACTGATAACATGGATAGAATGTTTGTAACACAAGATATAGAGTTTTATTCCTCTTGTTCATCATTTTGGTATCTGAATTGCCTATTATGATAGTGCATCTGTATCTGTAGGGGCAGGCGAACGGCTTCATAGAGGCGCAAAGCGGACATGATAATTACCACTCGAATACAAAAAGGGTACAATAATCACCTCGACACCTTTCTTTTACATGATCTGATGTGAATTTGGGTAATTTATATATCGGGCAACTGGTGATACCTGGCTTGTCACTGCCAGTAGTTGCTGGGCCAGCGCGCCACAACATGAGGGTCGGCCTTTCTTCACTTCAGCTTGGATTAGGCATCACCATTTGCACCGAGTATTTGAACAGCTATGGCCTTTGACTGAAGCCATTCTGTTCAAAGACTCAAATTTCAGCATCACAAGAATTCGAAACACCTCTCTTTTTCATCTCGTCACTTAAACCCGCGCAACCATGGACCAGTTCACCCTCGAGAATGCTAAGCGCTATCAGGTGCTCGTGGATCGCTTCAAGCCAGCCCCGACCAAGGGTAAGCCCGTCGCCGAGGAGTCAAATCCTGATATCACTATTGCTACTCGCCTTCGGCCGATGCTTGAGGATGAGAAGGAGGCAGGACTGTTGACTGGTGTTTTCCCGCGAGCTCAACCGGCTGGCACTGTCGATTTGCACGAGCTGCGGAGGACTTTCAGGGGTGCTCCTGGATTGACTGTGAGTATATATGTGATACTAGTAGAATACTCTAACAATGTATAGTCGTTTAGCTTCCGTGTTGATCGAGTCTTTAGCTCCGATGACACAACTGAAGCCATCTACAGCGAACTCGTCAAGCCTCTCGTCCCCTGGGCATGGGGCGGCGGTGTTAGCACCATGTTCGCCTACGGCCAGACGGGCTCAGGCAAGACATACACCGTCAGTGGACTCGAACGCCTCATCGCCGAGACCTTGTTCTCGGATAAGGTTGAAGGCAACCGGAGCATCTTCATCTCCATCATCGAGCTGGCCGGAAATTCGGCCTTTGACCTTCTCAACTCGCGAAAGCCCATCTCCATCCTTGAGGATTCTTTTGGCTCAACTCATCTTGCTGGAGCGTCTGAGTATCACGTCACTGATGCGGCGACGCTGCTTAAGCATATCAACAATGCTGCCTCCTTTCGACGAACTGCATCTACGCAGAAGAATGACTCTTCGTCCCGCTCGCATGCCATTTGCAAGATTAGACTCGAGAACCCTGAGCTCCCTCAGGCAGATGACGGATTGTTGTACTTGATTGATCTCGCTGGCTCTGAGGCTGCTCGAGATGTCGCTGCTCACTCCGCCGAGCGCATGAAGGAGGCACGGGAGATAAATGCTAGTCTTTCTGTGCTCAAGGATTGTATCCGTGGCAGAGCGAGCATCGATGCTGGCACCGCCGCGCCAGGAAAGAAGCAATACGTGCCATTCCGACAGAGTGCCTTGACCAAGGTTCTCAAACATGTCTTTGATCCTACCGCAGAGCGCAGCTGCAAGACTGTCGTTGTAGCTTGCGTTAACCCAAGCTTCCTAGATGTGGGCGCGAGCAAAAACACCTTGCGGTATGGAGAGATGCTGAGGGTTCAGGTTCCCAAGGCTGTGACACCTAAGTACGATGTTGTAAAGCCGAGTACTTGGTCTCACGAGCAGCTTCAGGAATGGATTAGCAAGAACGTAAGTTATAATTCTCCACCCTTTCTCTTCAAGAGATACCGATAACTTTGATAGTCCGGAACACCAGCCGTTTCAGCCGAGATTCTCGCACCTCAAGAGACAGGAAAGCAGCTCCTTCGCCTTCCGGTTCCTGAGTTCATCACTCGTTGCCTCAAGACGCCGGACGTGACGATGGAGCAAGCTACTGCTTTTCAGTCCAAGTTCTGGCGCCTTCACGTAGATTCTCAGCGACCAAGCAATGTGAAGCCAAAGGCTGAACCGAAAAACACGGATGGCGAAACCCCTTCAGACAAGCCTGATCAGCACGGCCTTTCCAGTCGGGATCCGCGACCCGAGATGTCTCAAGTCCCCTTCAAGGAGCGCATCCGTCCAGGCATGGTCGCCAGCTGGAGCCCCCCTGATGACACACCTGGCTTCTATCGTCTTCCCGGTCGCAACTTGGTGACAGTCTTGTCTGTCGAGGATGAGACGAGCTACAGATGTGCTTCAGTTGTGCCGGGTGTTATGCCTGGTGCGTTTGAGGTGTACCTCTGGCAGCAGGTCGTGGTAAAGGTTGAACACATGGAGGCTGAGGTGTTGCTGGAGTACGATGTTGCGACGAGATACTACTATGAGACTCTGTGAGGTACATAAGTATAAGAGTAGAAAAGGTGACTTGCGCAAGATAGTTGGGACTGAGGGTGGCCGTGTAATGTATTATTAGATTCGAGACCCCTGAAATGCTAGTATAGCACTAATGTAAGGTACCTTACAAGTCTATTGACCTGACTGGAGGATATAGAATCGTCGTGCACATTGTCGAGGTCAAACCAAGAAGTCGATTTATTTCGAGAGGGCGTTTCAACTCATGAGTCGGCATAACTATCGTCTCATGATACAGCTCATGCTTTCACAAGCCGACTGTCATTGTTGGGCGATGAGAAACAGACAATCGCATTTTCCAGTTACTCAGTCAAGGGCATTCAGTGAGTTTGCTGTATATATGTATAAATTAACAAACAGCAGTTGGAGGGGGTCATCAACTATGCTCATGAGTGTACCCCTCACAAATCACAAAGACGGAGGGACGAGAAAAGATTGATCATGCAAATTCTTTCATTAAGTAGATGAAATTCTGCTTGGAGCCTCCATTAATTGCTCCGCCAAAGATTCTCTCATCCACGCCCCTTTTCTCGGTTGGGTATCTCATATCAAGCGAGGGGAGTCTAGGGACACAACAAAAAAACCAAACCTCCAATCAAATCACTCAAGCCTTGACCTCCTCAGCGAGAGCCTCAAGGATAGGCTTCTCAAGAGACTCGGGCTTGGTAGTGCTAGCCCAGCGACCCTTGACCTTTCCATCGCGACCGACGAGGAACTTTTCAAAGTTCCACTTGACGCGCTTGAGGCCAAGAAGACCGGGCTGCTGCTCCTTGAGCCAGGCCCAGAGAGGGTTGGTGCCGTCTCCGTTGACCTCGGTCTTTTGCATGATGGGGAAGGTGACGCCGTAGTTGACCTGGCAGAAGCTCTGGATCTCCTCGTCGGAGCCAGGCTCCTGGGCTCCGAACTGGTTGCAGGGGAAGCCAAGGATGACAAAGTCGTCTGGGTGCTTCTGCTTGATGTCGGTCCAGAGCTTCTCTAGGCCGGCGTACTGAGGGGTGAAGCCGCACTTGGAGGCCGTGTTGACGATGAGGACGACCTTGCCCTTGTAGTCAGCCAGGGGAACCTCTTGACCGCGCTCTGTTTGAAAGTTAGTGATGTGTGACTTGTGATACAGCTTCGGTGAAGTGGGGGGGGATATGAGCTCTTGAAGCGGGGGAATAACGCACTGTCAAGCGGCTTAAAGTCGTAGAAGCTGGTAGCGGAAGCCATGGTTGAAGATGGAAGGAATCGAGGGATAGAGGTTGAAAATGCAGCAGTAGATGGAAACTTTTGATGGCCAAGACGGGGAAAAGCCCTTTTGATGTTGATGTTGATGTTGTTGTTGAGAGGTGAAAGTGGTGGGGAACAGATCGAGGTTCGGATAGTGGGTTTATTAATCCAGCGCATGCAACGTCGTGACGGCAGAGGCAGAGACTCAGGAACACGCCACGGGAACATGATTAAGCGCAATATGGATCGTAGTTGGGTAGGACAAGGTAACGTAAGCTAGGTAGGATCAATTGTGAAAAAGGTCTTTTTTTTCCCTCCAGGTGATCCCATTGGCATCGGAACAGTGACAGAAAGTCCCTTCCACATGCCTCGGCAGATGGCCCTGTTCTAGGAATAGTGACGTATTCGAGGTGGAGACGGGCGGGAACTTGAGTTGCACCGGTACCGAACGCGAAGGGAGGGTCAGTGGGTTGATAGTATTTGGAATTGTGTATAATTTCTACTATTGATGAAGTATTTGGAATTGCATTATTTCCACTATCAGCTAACTATTACGCAGTAGATATCTATCCCATAGTCTTGGGGGAATTTGTTAGCTTTAACTGTCATCCTTGGCTTGATACTCCACGTGGGATAAGTAACAAAACGTTGGATAGACTCTCATTAGCAGATACGCCAAGAGTCACCATACATTTTTGATAGCAAGTACCTATTCAAGAACAAAGCCATCAATTAGAATCATTCACGTTATTCTTACAAATTAACAATGCCTCTCTCTTAATTCGTTTGTCCCCATCGATTCAACTCCCCCCTCCCATTCAAACACCCCCGCTTCGGTAAATGCTCCGTCGACCATGCCCCGCTTGCATCATCGAGGGTCGGCCGCCCCCCTCCCCCCCGCGTAACTGTCTGTACCTGATAGCTTCCAGCACACCTCAAGCACAGCTCGGACTAGCGCCCCTTCGGCCCCGATACGTCACCATCCCCCGATCCTCCGAAGCTCCCAAACGCCGCGCGTTTCTGATCAACGGCACGGCAGGCAGCTTACAGTTCAGCTCATTTCAGCCTCGACGGGATTTCCCTTGTTTTGATTAACGATAGTATAGTACATACATACTAAGAAGTCGTGATGGACGGGAAGCGCAACATTGTCGTCGTCGGTCAGTTCCCCACATTGACTGTCCCTCGATCCCTCCCTCTCTCACACACAGCCTTGTTTGTTTGTCACATTCATTCACGGACCTATCATGGCTGACCAGCACCAAAATCAGGAGGCGGCATCATTGGCTGCACAACAGCCTACTACCTCACCCGCCATCCCAAGTTCAACCCGGCCCTGCACACAGTCACCCTCCTCGAGGCCGCGCCCTCTGTCGCCCCCGGCGCCTCGGGCAAGGCTGGCGGCCTCCTCGCCCTCTGGGCTTACCCGGCATGTCTGGTCCCGCTCTCGTACCGCCTACACGCCGAGCTAGCCGCCGAGCACGACGGGCCCCGGAGATGGGGCTACCGACGTCTCGGATGCGGGAGCTTTGACGCTGTCGTGTCGCGGGACCGCATCAAGGCTATGCAGCAGGTTAATGAGGATGGAAAGACTTGGGAGAAGCTTCCCAAGCAGAATGGCGCCGCAAAGGATCTTCTAGAGGCTGGTAGTGTACCTGAAGATCTTGACTGGGTCGACCGCGATATTATCGACAACTGGTCTGAGATGGGTTCCCCCGGCGCCACCGAGACAGCCCAGGTACATCCTCTTCACTTCACAACAGCCATAGCCGAACTCGCTCAACAAGCCGGCACAAAAATACACACCAACGCCAAGGTGACAAAGGTAAACTCCTCCAAGGCCGGTGTTGAGAGTGTTGAGTACCTGGATCGCGAGACGGATGAGAAGAAGACGATTGAGGGTGTGACCGACATAGTCGTGGCTGCGGGGCCCTGGACATCAAAGGTGCTGCCTCGTGCCAAGATCGAGGGTCTACGGGCTCATAGTGTCGTGTACGACGTTGAAGTCAGCCCGTACGCCATCTTTACTGATATCGAGCTACCGCCGGACTTTGTCCCTGAGCATCGTGCCAAGATGGGGCAGAAGAGGAGACACAAGGGTCGTGTTGATCCTGAGATCTATGCAAGACCGTTTGGTGAGGCGTATGCTTGTGGTGAGTTGATTCTCAAAATATGCAAACTACAAAGTCTAACTCAGCACAGGCGAGCCAGATACCAACGTCCCTCTCCCAGAAACAGCAGACCAGGTAGAGTGCGACGAAGCGCAATGCGACGACATAATCGCCTACCTAGGCACCATCAGCCCCATCCTAGCCTCGGCGCCCATCAAGGCCAAGCAAGCCTGCTACCTCCCACGGCACATAAGGTTCGGCCAGGAGAGCGGCCCGCTGCTGGGAAGAACGACGGTGCCTGGTCTGTACGTCGCGGCGGGCCACACTTGCTGGGGAATCCAGAACGGGCCGGGGACGGGCAAGCTCATGTCCGAGTTTGTGTTTGACGGGGCGGCAAAGAGTGCCAATGTCGACAAGCTGGATCCTAGAAAGTTCAAGGTTTGAATGGGGAGTTTCAAGGGTTGGATTGTGTGGTTTGCGTAATTGAAAGGATGGCGAGGTGGTTTAGATAGCCTGGCCCTCAAACACGTTTTTCTGCTTGGTTTGCGGAAGGAAAACAGGATGCGATTTAGATACGACTTGTGAGCGATACTATACTTAAACTTGATTTGTGGACACATGTTTACTTGTCCTGATGGAGGACGTGGTGTACTCTGGCCTGTGAGCCGTTTTTCATACCCCCTTCGGAACAGGCCGACACTCCGAGCCAGAATACCGACATCACAAAAGGAAGCAAGGCAGAGGAAATCAAGAAAGCTCAAGGAAAGTATCAATCCCGCGCCCTTGCAAAGGATTCGTAATATCGTCGTTGCACCTTTAGGGAGGCATAGGTGACAGCGAAAAGTAGAACCGCCCCCGCATGTCCGTCTCAACGTCAAAACCTCCCTCGATACTTGAGTCCAGGTGTATCCCCAACTCCAACCAGTCCTGCATTACTTCCTCCGCGGCCAGTTGTACGAGAGGCTTCTGAATCTCTAAACTCAGGTCCGTCGTCGTCGAGAATCCTCAGATGATTGGCAACCCGTCCCATCGTCCGTCCCGTCATCAGAAAGGACCTCCTTGGATGTCACGTCGGTGGGAATCTCGGATGTCCTTGAGGTTGGGGAGTCTGCCCAGGAATAAATGTGTGAGCTCTAGGTGCCAAATGCGACTTTGGGGATGAAAAATAGAAGAGAAGAAGCTTTCTTACCTTGGTCCTGGTGATCCAGGGGGCGAACCATCTTCCTCCCATTGTCCAAGAAACTCTCGATACTAAATAAAGTGAGGCTGTCAGCGGATCATGATTCTTGAACGGTCGCGAGAGGTGGCTCACCTGAGGGTGACGGCGAAGCAATTCGCGCATTCCCGCCTCGTCTTCAGGCATCATCCGTGTGGTCCTGACCTTGGATCTCTGCTTCATGAACTCCTCTAGCTCCTCCTTGAACTTCTGACTCCGACGGTTCTTGTCCTTCTTTGGCAACTTGACGAAGGCAAGCCAGGAGAAGAAGACAATGGTGAAAGCAAGGGCGTAATCAAGGAAACCCCACATGGTGTTGAATTGCTCGGAGTCGGATAAGGTGTTGTGGTTTTGTTTTGTGGTGATGAATGAGGAGAGAGGGGGACTGTGAGGTGAGAGGAGGAGGTTAGCTCAAGCTCGCAGCCGTTGACAGCTGGCTGATATATATGGCCGTGGCAGTGATTCACTGATCATTCCCGGGTGCCTGAGGCTAGCTCTCCTCAGCACATCCTTAGGGATGAGCTTCGTAATTACTCTGCTTGAAAATGCCCCCGAAACGGTGGGAAAATAATCCAAGCTCAACCACAGCCCTGAGGCGGTTTCTTCCAACCCTCTGCCTGATCCTTTGATTGGAATATAGCTAAGAATATGTGGCAAATATTGCCGAGTTGGCGTGGGTGTGAAAAACCTTCTGACAATGAATTTTTCCATTTGCCATGATGTGCTTGTTGAAAGCCTGGACGCAGCATGCTTGAGCTACCCGCGGAGAAGCGTGGACAAACAGCAAATAACTCCCGTCTTCTATATAATCCGCAGTCCCCTCTCTCGCATCAACACTCACGCTGCCATCTGACCACTCTCCCTTCTCTGACCACGAGTAGGGAACCCCCCAGGTCATCAGTAACCGGTATATATACAGCAAGGAACAGTTCACAAACCGTGCGAAGTAGTTCTTGTGTCTTCTTTGTTTTTCGGAGCACAAGCACGGTCGCCAGTAGCCATGTCCCGAGACCCCTTGGCATCACCTGCTTCCGAATAGGAGCAGGAGGAAAGTGCGAAAGTTCCTGCAGTTCCCAAAATTGGCCCTTGAGATACAGGACGCCAGTGCCTATTAGAGCATCGCCTGATTTTGCTTTCAGCACTACGGTTGGCCCTCGGGGTTCTCTCCAATGGAGGGACAACAATGGACGACAGAGTTCCGCATAGATGCGTCGACAGATACAATCTCTTATATACAGAAGCCAGATCAGACGATTCGCCGCCCCCTTTATACTCTCGACAGGGCTTTTCGCCATGTGCATGACCAAGTTCAACTTGATGAGCATACACAAAGATATTATAGAAGACAGCAAGCGAGCGCCCTTGACATTGGAAACTATCCTCGTGCCTCAGGGCCTCGGGTTTCCCTCTAATGGAGGGACAGCAATGGATGGCCGAGTTCCGAATCGACGCATCGACGGAACAATCTCTTATATACAGCAGCCAGATCAGACGATCCTATAATTCGACATGTGGTTTCGCCCTTGACCAATACTCCCAACAGGGTTTTCTGAGACATTCATCACGAAGTTCGATCTTATGGGCACATACAAGGTTTTATATACACACAGAAATCAAGCGTTTTTGGCATTGGACGCTATCCTTGAGCCACAAGATCAACAGCAGTGGAACGAAAAGGAACCCTACAATCAACTTCTCGACTCCTCTCGGTATGTACCGCAACCTAACTCGGTATTCAATCGCTGATATAGACAGCACAGCATCGGCCGCTTTTGTAAGAAAGGTCTTGTATACCGAGCTCAACAACCTCAAGGGTTGGAGAAAGGCAAAATATCTCTAGGCATTTGAGCCCGGGAAGAACACGCTTTCCGACACAGAGAGACGAGCTCTAGAAGCGCGGGGATAAATTATACGAGACGCGATCCATATATATTAAACGGCAGGATGGATAGCCGTTCTTTACAAGTCTCTGCCCCTGAGAGAGACCGGGGACAGGGTTGTCTACTACGATGTGGACAAACGGTGTCTTTTGCCCTCGGAACCAAGTGACTACCATGACACTTCCACGCGACTGTCTCCTCTTATATACAGGGCGTATGTGGCCAAACCCATCAATGACTTCTTGTCACCTACTAGGCCATCCACCCCGGAGACCAAAGAAAACACGCCGGACAGCAGCCATAGGTGGTAACGATACCACCATTTCGCCAGGGCATGGCGCTGTGTGACCCTCAAGATGAGCCTGGGCCATCTCGGGGAGACGTGTCGTGGGAGTTACCTACGATATCATACGGAAGCCTACAGCCACACTTCGCGAGGCGATTATGGGTTCCTTGGGAAAGGTCGATAGGAGAGAGGGGTTGGGGACTGTTATAGGAGACCTTGGAGTTGTTTTGGTAAAATGGCTTAGGAACGGGAGGAACTCGCCATCGCAGGGGAACTTGAGTGGGTAAATGCCTGATGGGTACGTTACCTGACTTCTATTTGACATGAACAAAACTGACGAGGAGCTAGGCACTGTTGCCAGCGGCTACTGGTGGCCCAAGAAGAATCGCCCCCAACGCAATCCTCTCAGCGGAACAACAAGTTGGACTCTGATGGCTTCTCCTGCTATATAGAATGGTATCAATTGGGTATGTTGGTTCGCGCATCCAGACAACGCGCAGCGAGGGCAAATGAGACGGAACAAACAGCGCTCTCTTTCTTTGGCTCCCAGTCCAAACTGGTTATTCTTACGCGTCACGACGGTTGCGTCGTTGCGCTCTTGAATGACCACTCGACGCAAGCTTCCTGATACTGGATACTCGGCACCTTGTCGCCTGCATGACCCGAGTGTATTTGAACGAACAGTACGACACGGCCCGCGAGCTGCACAAGAGACTGGACAGTTCAGAAAGATGGGTCAACGAACCTTCAAGATCTCATCGTCAACGGACGAATGAAGAACGGGGTCATCCCTTTATCGAACAAATACAGCTCTCGCCTCGCGTCACTGTGCTATTATACTCATCAATATATAACTCCCAACTCAATCCCACCAGGAGACTCGCCTCGATCTCTCCCTTCGCGATTCTCGCTTTCGTTGTTATTCTTCCGGTACTCGCTTGTTTCAATGAGCTTATAGTGCCTTTTGGGCAACATTCTTCAGAACAGATAACTGGGATTAAGTCCCAGGCCTCGTGTCAGTCTTCTTTCACATCACTTCTTAGTGCTCGGCACACACGCAAGATAGTTATTCATCATCAACTCAACTTTCATCATCTAACGTCATCACAATCACGGTTTCCATTGCGAAATGAACTTCAAGATAATCCCTGTCAGAAGTCATTTCGGGAGTTTGGTGCTATCCCTTACTCTGTATCAAATGATCCATACTGTCTATATCCCATATCCAAAGCGTCATGAAAGACGACGCCGACGTCACAAGAGATACAAAGAGTTCGTTGACAGAAAAATAAGAACATACTTAAACGAGAGAAAAAAAACCATGTTACCACCAAGATAACTTTAGATAGCATCACATTGCAGGTACTAACTGGCCCCTGTCGGGACCATGTTGGCGGCGGAGGCCAGAGAAACCAGTCCATCTTGGTACTGGGTGGGAAGGGTTCTGCATGCGAAATTCAATACAAAGCTCAGGGACTTATTACGTCTTATCCCTCATGATTGGCTTCCGTGGCAAGTATGCCGCATTTAAATATCTTTCATGATGGTCTAGTATGGAACGTGAAAGGTTGTGGTGAGGTTGCTGTTTCTGTGGTTGTAAACTATCAAGAGGAAGTACAAAGACAGCACGGGCGAAAACAAGCGTGACACCCTCTAGTAACAGCTCTGGAAATTTCATGTTTACTATAGCAGCCCAAAGGCCGTGGCCCGTTAGATTGCCGACATCTAAGGTAGCTCTGCTTCGACTATCGTGAGCTTGGCACCCATGCGGACTCAGGGCTTATAGTGCTCAGGAAGTCAATACCGGCCTCGAAAAGATCGTACATCGGCTTCATTTTTCTAATCAGGAACTCCTGATACGATTCAACTAATATGATTTATGCATCTCTGAAACTGGCATTCGGGCGAGGTCATCAGGGATACCTCATCTCGAACGGGGATCTCTGCTAACCCCAACCCTGGAACCTATTCCAGCCTAGTGCACCCGCCTTATCTTATCGCCATCAGAAATTTTGGCGGCAACATCAACGTCCTGTCGCAGGTTATCCATCTGAACTCTACAGACACAAACCCCCAACCATCACCCAATTCTCTCGTCACAATGGGTCGCGAACTCCAAAAGAAGAAGCGCAGATCGGGTCGCCAGCCCGTCCGCCAGCTTAACAGGACAAAGAAGATCCTTAACCCCCGCGGCAACGATGCCATCGCAAAGAACTGGTCTGCTCTCCAACTACCTTCTATCTGGCTGCGAATGCTAACACCTTTTGTAGGAATAAGAATGAGACTCTGGCACAAAACTATCGCCGTCTTGGTCTTCTAGCCCGCCTCAAGGCCCCTACCGGCGGTACAGAGAAGCTCCTCGGCGCCACGACAACACGCACCTCTTCTAAGGACCCCTTCGGCATCGCAACCGTTGAGAACGCCATCGTCTCTGAGGCGCGAGTCGAGCGCGACGAAGATGGAAAGATTATCCGCATCCTGGGCCACGCAAAGGCCAACCCTCTCAACGACCCTCTGAACGACCTCGACCGTGACAGCGACGACGAGGAGGAGGAGCCTGCCGAGGAATGGGTTGGCATTGAGGACGACGCTGATGCTACCGATGTTGTCAAGTCGCTGCTTGAGGAGAGCAGGGCTCCCGTGGAGAAGAAGCCTCGGCATCAGAGTAGCCGTGAGAAGGAGTGGTTGGACAAGCTGGTGGCCAAGTACGGCGACGACACTGCGGCGATGGCCAAGGACCGAAAGTTGAACCCCATGCAGCAGACAGCGGCCGATATCGCCAAGCGAATCCGCAAGTTGAACAAGGCATAGGAGACGAAAATGGAAAGCAATCTTTGGAGCGTCAAAATGGGCTTAGGTTCCTAGAAAGAATAAATGGCGTTGGGAGTTGGGCTACGAGAAATACTCGGTTCTCAATTTACAAGAAGCAACATATAACTGAACTTTTCTTGTCCAAAACTGTTCAATAACAGAGTATCTGCAAAAAAAGGCACCTGAATAATCCCTTTGGTGCGCGCAAAATATTCCATCTCTCGCAATGCATCCCAAGATTTGACACCCCCTAGAGTTGCGCACATGTTGTGTCTCTTCCTGAGCAATTCATGACGCCGTAAACACCTCGTGTCAACAGAAAAGGCCAAGAGACGTTTCATCTACCGTACAGCACAAAAAACATTTCCCATAGTTATTCCCCCGCCCGCCCGGCTTGCGCGTACGCAAGACCATTTCCAAAGAGTTCATTGTTTCCCCTTTCGGCCCCAAGCAAAACAAAACACCATGTGCAGATAAAAGAGCCAATCTATATTCCTTTCTTGTCTCATTTACAAGGCTTCTCTTTGGAAGCCTTAGTGTGTTCGGTCATAGTTGCCGGCTGGGAAGTGAGCTGGGTGGTCATCGTAACCGCCACTTGTAGGGTTGTTGCCGTACTGAGCGCCACCTGAGTGGTACTCGGTGTCGTTGTCAAAGAGGGTGTTGGTCCGGCCTGGCGTGGATCCGTAGCGGGCAGGATCCTCATCCTCAGCACTGTAGGGGTTGGTGTTGTTGTCACCATAGCGGGTGGTGCTGTTGTAGCTTCCGTTGTATCCGCCGTAGGGGTTGCCTGTGGGCTCATTGTCCTCCATGTTGACCCGCTCGTAGGCCTCGTCATCGTGGGGCGCCATGGAGAAGGCGGCCTTGTCGGGGTCGATGTTGTCTCCGCCCCGGATCTGGCGGTTGTCGTAGCCGGGGAGAACGTTGTTGTTCTGGTAGTAGTTGAGGGTAAAGGCCGAGACAAAGGTTGTGGCGGCAAAGAGAAGACTGCACAGGGGTTAGCGATTAGCTTACGGATTGTTGATGGATACCGCAGTCTGACTGCTGGGGACGTACGTGGTCAAGACGCCAAGACCAACAATGCCCTTGCTTATGCCGCAGGCCTTGCCACAAGAACCCTCAGCGTTGTACGAGGCCTGAGTAGCAAATGCTGACAGCCACATGACGGTGAAGAGAGCATCGACAGCAAGCATGGCATGTGGCTGGGCGAATTTTCGGGTGCGTTCCCATCGGGGGGTCATGATGAGGAAAATCCAGGCTGGCACAGAGAGGAAACACTAGAAAGACCAAGTCAGCTCGGTGCAATGGACCGACCGGAAGAAGTCAATACTAACCACTGCAAATGTCCATCCATTCTTTCCAGTCACCTTGGCGTCTTTGGCGTTGAGAACACCAATCTGCAAACACCATGCGACGAAGGAGAAGATGATCTGGAAAGAGTGAAGACCAAGCTTCAGATTGGGTACGATATCGGGATCGAAGTTGATGGCCATGACTGCTGTGAGGTTTCGTCGAGGATGAAGAGGATGGCTGTGATTATCGAAAGGGGGGGGGTTTTTATGATCGAGCTGATGCTCGAAGCGCCGGGAGTCTTGGTGCAGATTATCAGGCTGTGGGTGGCCGTCGGTCTTTTGTTTGTTGGCTTAAAGCTGACGGTCGTCGCAAACGCTAGCGCAGATGTATCGTATCTAGGGGGTTCGGTAATCAATCGCCAAAGAACAAAGCTCGCTAGCAGAAAAGAGCGTCAACGTCGTCGCAAGAGTTGAAAAAATAAAAACAGGAAGAGGATCTGTTTATCAGGGTCGGAGAGAGAATATGTGTGTGTGTTGGTGTTGGGCTGTGTTTCTGGTTCGAGTTGGACAACAGAGTTCAACGACCACAGTACAAGCCCCCGGGCCCCGACTGACGCTGGAAACCCTGACGAAACAGGTTCCCTGGCCAGCGGCACACTCCATTTCTGGCCTCCCATGACGCCGCCAGACCCAGCCCAGACCACTCCCTCCGTCCAGAGGATTGGCTGGCCACGCGTTGCCGGAGCCACAAGAGCCGCACAGAACTGGACGGGACGTCTGACTGTGGCTTGGCCTGGGGGGTCCGGTCCTCGGGCTCCTACGTAGGGTCCTAGATCCTTGCACTAACAGCGCTTGCTTCCCGTCCGGGTCACAAAAGGTTAACTACAGTAACGCTGCCCTTCCATCCAGAGCGTTTAGCCTCAGGGGCGCAATCTCCCCCAGAACACCTCCGCTATCAACGGAGGTGCCTTGCTGAGCCTCCACGAGTTTTTTGCCCGGGGCATTCTCCCAAGGCACTCTCTCTCTCTTCCCCCGCTGCAGAAGCAGAGCCACGACGTTTGACGGGTTGGTTGCTGCGCCACTACTGGAGAAGGGGGCCGGGCCACAAAAGGGAGTATCCCAGGCCAATCACGTGGCATCTATTGCTTCAGCTGAGCGGCAGATCCATGCACTGAATCCCTTTTTTCCCACAAGGTAACATGGATCCGAATGTTATTCGCGTTTTCGCCTTTCGTCAGCAGTGCGGCTGGTTTGGGGTTGCCGCGCACTGAGTAAGATGCAATGACGTTGCCGTCTTCCGGGAGATGCGGAGGTGCACGGGAGACACGAGGTCAAAACATTGACAACACAATGGATCCCATGGATGGCCGCATGTTGAAAGGCCGTGTTGCAGGGAAGATTTTGTTCAATAAATAGAAAACCCCTTTGACAAATGCTGGTCCTGGAGGGTCTGATGAGTATCAATATTGACCCTTAAACTATTTATTTCAAGGGATAGGTAGCGAGCGAGCGATAGGGACGGTTAAGCTTGATTGCAGACGAGACGGAATTCCCCAGATGGGGTAGCGTCTACGCCTTGCTTTTCAGGCATCAACTTTCCTATCCTCCAGCCCTTGTCGACAAGGATCCACTTACAACCTCATCGCCATGATCACATCCAAACTGCGCCCGATTCACTCGACGATTACGACATGGATGATTGTCTCTTGGCTTTGGAATCAAATCAAACAGCATTCTACCTGTTCTTCCGTCCCGTGGATCATTGTCAGAAAACTGCGACAGATGCGAAATCAAAGGGGTTCCGTCCCCCGATCTGACTTTTGAAACACTTTACATGCCAAGGGTCCCAGCATATCTGTCCCCGCTGATCACGTCCCGCTTACGCTCCGCCTCCGGTTCGAACTGTGAATAGCCTCAGAGTGGCCAGTCCCTTGCGAGCTTGTGCATACGCCACATTGACCAACCGATCTCCTCCCTTGTTTGACCCCTCCAAACCCCTTTGAGATCCCTTCAAGGGAAGACTCCATCACAAACACGGGAACTGGCATCGGGATACTCTTTGGTCTCCTTTGAGATGTTCTTTATTAAGGGGTATCTATCTAAGTGGTGTGATTACTCTACTGTCCTCCTTCCCGAGACCCCAAGCGGGCCGTGTTGAACCCCTGATGATGTTGTGCACCCGGACACTGGATCTTCCCTTCCAACCTTTCCTCTTCTGCGCCTCTAAAGGGACAGCAGGCCGTGGATATCATGACTACCAGACATAGGAATCCTCCAAAAAATGATCAATGCGATATGCAACGCCAGTCGCTGAATGCATTCTTGTGTTGTTGTTTTTGGTATTTTTTTTCTCCTTTTTTTGGGATGTTTTTATATGATACTGCATCATATTATGAATGCCAGTGGCAGGAGGAGTGCCAATGCGGCCTTGGCTGGCGGTTGTATGCTGCCTGCCGCGTTGTCCTTCTCCTTTGTGGGCGCTGCCTCTGGTTCTTCCAGCTCGTAAAAGTTGTTGAACTTTTCTGTTGTTGGTGTTGAGTCTTCATCTTCTTCATCGTCCTCTTCATCTTCGAAGATGGTGCCATCGCCGATGCCAAAGTCGGAAGACTCGACGAAGTCGGAAAAGTCATCAGGGTCAATCCCGTTGACATCGGTAGCCTTGTGGTGAACGAGTGTGTTCTCGAGGAGAGTCTCGTCATCCTCGTCCTCGTCGTCTCCTGAGGGAGCTGCAGTAGCCTCCTCGCCAGCGACCTTGGTTCTCAGAGTCGAGGGCCGCTCGAATTTGGTTTCCACAACACCCGTTTCCACCGGAACATTCTCTCGGTATGGGCTTCCGCCCCGAGGATAGGTCATGGTTGCAGTTATGGGCTCATCGCCACAGATGTTGCAAGTCTCGACAGCCGAAGTGAAGCCATATGGCATCGCAGTCGGGGTCGCATCCGCAGGCATCGTGGACATGCCCCGGTAGATCTCCTTGACTTCATAAGGAAACTTGGCAAGTCCCTTGGGAGAAAAGACGTCAAGCGTCGTCGTGTATGTGTGTGTGTATGCGCAGTCAGGACAGTTGCAGTCGTGACACTCGGGCATCTCGACAGTCCAGTACTTGTCAGGACCTTGTGTGGGAGATGCTGGGCCAAAGTCGGCCTGTGTTGAGCTGAAACATTCTGTCATCGTCTGAGTCGTATAAGTGTATCGCTGGGCGACAGTCTGTGCTGTCCAAAGAGTGCCAAGGATGAGAATGTGCTTCATTGTGTTTGCGGTTTGTGTTGCTGTTGGAGTGTTGAGACAGAAAGATCAAACTGAGACAGGATCTACGATTAATATCTACATCCAGGCACGGCAAACGGCAAGCGAATCACGATTACCGAGACCCTTGCAGATTTTCCCCCTTGCATACAACTCTATCTGACAGCCCATATCCGGGTCATGGGCTCCATCGTGTCCCCGGTCGACGTGACCCATCAACATCCAGACCTGCAAGCCTCTCGGAAAAGCCAGTTCGGGCCGCTTGGCCCACGTCGGGGACCTGCTTCAGTCCAAAAGCGTGCAAAAAGAACGGCAAGCGGGTCGTCCAAACGTTTTGCAAGCCCCATCGCCCAGGCCGAGATGTGATAGATCTGGATCTGGGGCTGGCTCTCTCTGCCAAGATGATGAAACTTTGTCTGGCCGGTGCTTTGAGATACCGTTCATGGCGGAACTCTGCAATGGTATTCGGACATATCACACTGACCACTCGCGGTCCTTCATGGGTTGTGAGCTCCGGCAACCTGATTACAGAGCGTCACAAGAGCAAGTGGAGTTGGGCGCTTTCATGTCTCGGACTCAGTCCCAAGACGTCTCGACAGTCGGATTTTGCTCGCCAAATGTTCGCTTTGGGGACACAGAAACAGGTCTCCTCAGTTCAGGACCCTGGATTACCTCCTCGAAGGATCACTGTGTGGTCCCTTGTCACCAACAATGGCATTCTCTCAACAACCTTGCCCGTCTGAGCATTGTACGAAGGAGATCTTCCAACGACCTACCACATGCAGTTGTCACTGCTAATGTGAAAGAAACCTTGGACGATAGGACTGCCTGCCCGCCTGCCTAGGTAGCTGCCCTCCCACACGAACGCCCCTCCATACTCGATCGGAAGCTAATAGCTACCTGGACCAAGGGGATCACAGCACGGCAATGGTAATCCCTCTCGAGGTCATAGCTCCCTCTTCAATTTTCCGATGGCTTGCATAAGCGTCCTGCCTACTAGCCCTAAAGCATGGCCTTGGCAGGAAGGTTAAACATGTCACCCAAAACGGTCCTGTTACGGAGAGGGGCGTCTCTACGTGGCGACGGATGTTCATCACCCCGATATCCTTTTCGTTTTACGTTACGGATTGGGATATCTTGTCGTTACGGCACCATCAGGCATGGCAGATCTCGTGATTTCCGCCACAGGAGAGCAGCTGATCGTCAGCACATCTCAACTCATTCAACAACTCGCCTCATCTATTACCTTAAGTGATAACTTGATGAACAACGAGTGACGCTGGCTGCTCAACTCGCCACCACCCGCCTTCGTCACGTACCATCGGAGAATATCCAACAAGCGGTGATCTGTGCTCGTACAAGTGCTGTTGCATAATTGCCAGTCTACAGCCAAAGACCACACCCCGAGCCACTGTAACAGCCACTTTAAGAACCACAGCACAACACACAAGACGGAACTCTTCCGTGGCATGATCTACACCCCCTGACAAGCGAGTGCGGCCCGCGTGGCGTTCCCGTCTAGCCTCCTCGTTAAGGGTGTCTCAGACAACCGGCAGCCATCCAACGATCTAGACCTCATGTCACTCACACACACCTGTCGGATTTTGGCAACCTCGCTATATGCATCCCCCTAACTCTCGGCAGGCTACCGCCCCCGTCATGGCCCCCCGGGGGCTCGAAGCTCCCGTCAACCTTCCCCCCACAACTAAGGTGATAGCACGCGGCAGCTATCGTTAGCAGGGAGGCCGACTTCAGCCCTTTCGGCCTCGCCGTCGTGAGCTCTGACCTACATGTTTCCCATTGACACCGTTGAATCTCCATGGTCGCAGATTAAGTGGTTGTTCAAGCCTGGAGCTGTCTACTATGTATACGCGAATCCGCTTGTCTATCCAACCCAAGTGTCAACTACGTACAGTCACGTCAAGATAAACGCCAGGAATGGAGGCTTCTGGCCAAAAGGGAGAGATGAACTGATATCCAAATCCAGCAGATGCTGTCTGCCGCATCCGCTCCATCTACGAGCACATCCTCACTCCTTGCGTGACAAAACGTCTCTATTCGGCAAGGCGCCTCGGACAAGACAAAGTTTACTTCTCAAAACGTTCGACACGGGCTTGGCACAGAGAGCCAACGTTACACAGCTCAGTCTCTGGCGGATATGATTCGACTCACGGCAAGTCTTTTCTCCATGCCACCCGTGGCTGGACCTAGATACACTCTTCTTGGCACTGGGCCTGGGCCTTGATGACCACTTTCATGCCTGCCGACTGAATATCCCCTCCCCAGCTCGGTAAACGTGGGAGGAGTTAATACTCCATCATGAATTTGCCCTCCTTCCCATGCCCCTCAGGCATCCCTTTGGGCTTAAGCACCCGCTGAGGCTTCACCATTAGCTTAGGCTTCTGCTGATATACATCATCATCGTTATCAGACAACCACTCCTCAGAATACAAGACACCCTCAATGGTGTCAATGTCGTCTCTTGTGAAACAGACAGCGATGGCCCAATCCTCTGGTCCACTGGTCTTGTCCTCGCGAGGAAGAAGAACCACATCCCCCTCGTTGAGCTGATCCGGGCAAGCAAAAATGGATGGCTGGGTGTCGGTGATGAAGGGAAGCTCGCCCTCGCAATAGGAGGCGTAACCCGTCCAATCCTCGAAGCAGACACTGGTGGTGTGGCGTCGGAGGGCACGGTCACTCGCGAGCTTATCCTCGGCAGGGCTGATGGCTTGCTTCAGACCATGAAGCTTCTTCATATATCTGTTGTCAATCTTTTGCTGCGCGGTGTTGAGGAGCTGAGCGGCGTATGCCAATCGTCTGGACTCGGTGATTTTAAACTCCTCGTCATTCCACGTCACAAAGGGACCAGCCAAGTCTGTAGCATGGCAGGTCGCGACGGCATCAACAGTGCTGTTGCCAATGTACTCCCACGGGTGAGGTTTCTTGGAGAAACCCGGCTTCATGACGTGAGCGGAAACAGCGTCACTGGGTATAAGCATACCGGTCTCGCACCGAGCACGCATAACAATGACCCAAAAGAGTGCAAAGACACAGTCTTGAATAGCGGGCAGACAAGAAGACTGGGAATCAACGTCGTGCTCTCGGATTCTTCTCCGGAGACGGTTGATGACACGAGCCTTGAAGTAGAATGTATGGACCATCAGGTTCCCGCGAGGAGTCGGCAACTCGGGGGTGCAGCTTTGGTCCCATTCCCAGAAAGGGAGGTTATATCCATTGTCTGGACCGGGGTCGATTGTGTCAGGCATGTCTCGCGAGGTCACTTTGTCACACGAATTAGCTCTCTGATCACGCAGGTCCATATCCGGAATCACAAACCTGGGTGTGTGGTCCTGTAGCGAGCCGTGTTTCTCAGATACTGTCGGAGAAAGTTGTTGATGGCCAATCCATCAAACATGACTCTGTTGAGGGAGAAGCCCAACACCAGCATTCCGTCCTTGAAGTTGATCTGAAGAGTCACAGGAGGGAAGTCATCGGCGTTATCGACATCTTGGTCATGGGGAAAGAAGCAGTCCCTTCGAAAGCAACTCATAGGGGCGTCGTGGGGTGAGATGATGGCCTCCTCGCAGCCGCCCCCTCTGGGAAGTTGAACGTTGTAGAGGCGACTCACAATGTCCCTGGTTAGTCCACGCGAGTGCACGAGAGTTAGCTTGTCTCCATGTTCCCCCTTGGTGACCTTGATGGTACCCGCCAGGAAGGGCCAACGCTGGAGGGCCTGGTAGAACGCCCTGAAAGTCTCGCGTTCGGTCTCGAGCAGCTGGGCCTCGAAGTAGCTGACCCGGGGACAGGGAAAGGCGACGGCAATGTCGATGTAGTCCCGCGGCATGTTGTTCTCAATGGGGGTGAGGTCCATGGAGATGACCTCGGGGTCAGTGACGTGGCTGCTGTTGGTGTCGTCTGCGTTTCCATCATCGTCATCAGACTTTGGGTCTGGGCCGACATCGTCCATGAGGGACCCATCCGCATCAAGGGGACTCTCTTCATCCCGGTTAGCCTCGGTGGTCGTGTCCATGGGGGATGTGTCCATGGTGGATTCAAATGGCTGGACGACTTGCTCAGCCTCATCACACCCGTCCATGGCGGAATGAGATGACGGATGCATTTCTCTCATTAGCAAGGTCTTGCTCGCCGAGGGCGGTTCAGATCTAGATCTAGGTCTTGAAGACATAGCAATGACTGTCAGTATGGATGCCGTAGATGGTATAGATGAGTGATGTTGATGGGTCAAGATGTCGTCCCGTGATGCAAACTTACCTTGAGCCAATGTGCAAGCGCAATGCGGAAGTTGCGGTGGCTATGTTTAGACCATGAAGATTGTTGACAATCTTGAGGAAGGTGCGACTCATCAAGATTTGTTGTTGTTGTTGGCATTTTTTTCAGTGCAGTTGTGGTTGTTATGGACGATGTTAGCTTGCACTGGCAATACACTGTCAAAGCTACATCATGACGTTGTCGCGATTGGGCAAAAAGATTTCGATAATAAATCCAATCATGATGAAATAAATTCGATCAAGGTATAAGAGATACTCAGTATGAATAATGCAGTGATCATATGCCAAAATGTCTTGTTAATAGAGTCTTGTGAATGATAATGCCTAGGTAACTTCTAGCTAATCCTAATATTGTTCACTGTCACCCCTCTATGTCCACCTTTTGATATCCAATCTAGGCTATTCACTCCTTTTCATCATTTTATAAATCCATCCAAAATCGCCTCTAACCAAGTTTCGTCTACCGTCTCTCGAGATTCGAGTGCAGTGTGTGCTGCTTCATCATAGAAACGCAGATGAGCGCCAGAATGGACAAAGCTAGCAGCGTCAACCACACACCCCTGAAGGCCTCCATGAAAGAGGCCATGACTCCATCATACCACCCCTCGGGAAGGTGCTTGAGCTCTTCGAGGTCATCCCGGATTCGGCGGATCTCGTCCGCGGCACCGGGCTCATTGCCGAACCGATCCCACAGACGGGCCTTGAGGATGTTTTGGTAGACTGCGGAGCCGATGGTCACCCCCACAGTGCCACCGAGGCTTCGAGCGAGATCTGGAACATGTTAGCGAGTCAAGAGACAATGAGACATTTGTTAGGCTTACAAGTTGCAGACGTAATCACGGCCTGCTGGGAGTGATCCACCGCGGCAATACAGGCAAGAAGCGTTGTAGTTAGCATGGAGCCGTAGCCAGAACCGACAAAGAAGAATGCCGTCGCAGTCAGCCACGAGGGGCTATGCTCGTCCTGGACTGTGAAGAGGACGACTCCCAGGATGAGGACGAGCAGACCCGCAACGCCCAGCTTGGTGTATTTTCCAGTCTTCTTCATGATGTATCCCGAAGAGAGTGAGCCAACAGAGATACCAACTGGAGACGGCAGAAGCTGAACTCCAGATTGAGTGGCACTGGCACCGCGCACTTGCAGGTAGAGCGGGACGTAGAAGATGCCCGCCATGACTACCATGCTGCAGACGAGGTTGCAGAGACAAGCAGCTAGCACAGTCCGTTCAAGAAGTAGTTTGACAGGGATAATAGGCTGTCGAGCTCTGCTCTCCCAGAACAGGAAGAGTCCAAAGGTAATGACGGCCAAGGGAATGGTCGTCAACGGCAGAGGATGGATCCAAGGGACGAGATTGCCGCCAGAGTTAAGACCCAAGAGTAGCAGCACCAGGAACGACGATGTAAGAAGAGCCCCTACAAAGTCGATGCGCGCCAGATACGACTTATCTGACTGCTTCGGAGGCACCTTGACCAGGAACGCAACACCCACAGCGGACAGAAGAACAGGAGGGACCTGAATCAAAAAGGCCAACCTCCAACCCCAGGCCGTGTGGTCGTTGATGAAACCACCAAAGACACCACCCAGCATAGCTCCAGAGCCGTAACAAATGTTGCCCAAGCCTTGAATGATACCGCGCTTGCGCAGCGGGACGAGATCCGAGCCCAAGAACGTCGAGATACTCATCAATCCTCCACCTCCAATGCCCGCAACAACTCGTCCAAGGATCATGACAGATTCATCGCGCGCAAGACCACAAATAAGGTTGCCAGCCGCGAAAAAGATGTTGCTAAAGACCAGGCCAGGTCCACGGCCAAAGATGTCGGTGAGACGGCCGGAGATTGGCTGACACGCGGCATTGGAGATTAGATACGCGGTTGCCAGCCACGAGAGCAAGCTGAGGGAGTGAAACTCGCTCGATATGGGACCCGAGAGAGTCGCGATGATGGTCGAATCGATGGCGCCTAGGAAGACGCCAACCCACGCCGAGGAGAAGATGAGGGCCAGCTTTGCAAACGAAACCTCCTCTGCGACAACTGTCGTCTCCTCCTCTTGTCCTTCAGGTACTCCTCGCTCAGTGACGTCCCCCGGCGTCTCGCTGGCCGGCTCGGGTCGTCCATTCTGAGCCTGATCCGTCGTCGACTTGAGCAGCGGTGTCCGCTCATCGCTGACCCGCTCGTCCTCGACGCGGGACGAACTTCCACTCGCGTTCCCACGCATAATTTCACTGTCAATTAAAAAGAAAAAAGATGAAGAAAGTTGGGGAGAATTAAACAATGAAAGAGGCCGGAGACGGACATATATGTTTATCTTCCGCTCGCGCTGCTTATACCGGGGGTACACTCGCCGAGTAGCGGCCTATCGGAAGCGGGGGAAGAGTGTAGATCTGTCAGCAGCCAATGACGTTGACGGTTCTCTGGTTCCACGTACAGGGTAGCTTGCACCGAAGACGGAGTTGGATACCCTGCTATTGACTCCGGCTCCGCTTGTGAGGTGGTAATGAGGAATAGTAGGGAGTATCGTGATTCGTATGCGTTGTTTCGGATTTTGGGGGAACTATTTAGATATTATCAACGACCGAGATCTCAACGGAACTTGACTGAGGTATAGTGTACTTCGCTACCTTTGCTTGTCCGAAAGTCTACCACCAAAATGTCATCCAGTACAGTCAGATCACAACCCAACACATCAGCTCGAATTTCATTTCTCTTTCATTCCGTTCTATGAATACTCGTAATCTCATATACTAGACTAACTCGGGGTACTAGAACCGTCTTCATTCTAGTCTATCCGCGCCTCAAACCTGGGGTTTTCAATCCCCTTTCGCGACTTTTTTGGATAGTGTGCCATGGGCAATAAAAGTGCCCCAAAGTCAGATATAAATGCAACGCTATGCAAGAATCCCATATCGTCTTGTGTGTGTCTTGAGCCCCCCCTTTCACTTCATCACTCATAGCGAGTTCTCAATCTCCATAATCTCACGGACACCCTCCTCGATCGCCTTGGTCTGCTCAGGAGACAGCCTCTTGAGGGGTCGTCGGGGGTATCCGCCGTAGCCAAAGTAGCTCTGGATGGCTGACTTGGTGCCGGCGATGGCGGCCTTGGTGAGCACCCAGTCACCCTTGGACAGCTTCTTCTGGAGAGCCTCGGCCTCTTCCCGCTTGCCCTTGACGTACAGGTCCCAGACGTGCACACATGTCTTGGGCATGACGTTGGCACCGCCGGCAATGATTCCGCTGCCGCCGCTGACGAGGGTCTGGATGGTAAAGTCGGCGATACCACCAAAGGCCATGTAGCCGGAACCCTCGCTGAAGGGAGTCTTGGCGTCCTTTACGCTCGCCACTCGGGTGAGCTTGCCAGTGCTGCCGCATGTGAACTTGGTGCCGATGATGTTGGGGTGCTTGGCGAGCTTGATAAGGAAATCGCTGTCCATGTCGACACCAGAGACGGCGCCAGGGTAGTTGTACAGGATGATGGGGATGGGGCTGGCGTCGGCGAGGTCGATGAAGTAGTTGTAGATAGCCTCCTCATCCATCTGGGGGCGGTAGTAAGAGGGGGGAAGGACAAGAGTGTAGTCAGCACCAGCAGCGTAGGCCAACTTGGACAACTCGACGGTGCCCCTGACGCTGCCCTCAGTGGCGCCAAAGACGATAGGGGTAGACTCGAAACCGGCCTCGTCCAAGGCTTCTCGGGTAGCCTGAGTGACAGCAACCTTCTCCTCTCGGGTGCAGTGGACGGCCTCGCCGTTGGAGCCCATGGTCACGAGACCAGCAAGACCAGCCTTGGCCAGTCGCACCGTGTGCTTCTTGATGACGGGGATGTCGATATCCTCAGTTTCGGGGTCGAAGAAGGTCATGACAGGGGCGTAAATACCCGTGGGAAGCGGGCGGCGAGGGCCAGAGTGGCCATTAGAGCCGTTTGTGGCACCGTTGGAAGTAGTCATGATGGCTGTGGGGGGAGGATGAGTTGTGGGATAGAAGGGAGATGGGGAGTTACAAATGAAACCAGAATACAAGGCAAAAACGCAAAAAACACAACACAAGGGGTAAAAAGGAAGACGAGGGACTTTATAGAAACATCCATCCATTCAAATGCAAATGCAATACTGAGCCGAGCGAGTGAGTGGTCCAGTCTCTTTCGCTTCGGGAGCTAATGGGCTGCGGCGTGCAGTGCGTGAGGCTAAAGTTGGGGGTGGATTCGCTTCGGAAAAGTCAAGTGCGCAACAAGTCGCGTGGGTATTGGCTCGATTGTTTCCCCCAAGGACGTGACATTTTCGATGGAGCATGCAATGCAAGCCGAGGGGACGTTTTGCTCTCCATTCCTTGGGTCTTTGAGCGGTAGTACGGCATTGCATTGCGCGACAATCGGTAAGAGAAACGCCTGGAAGCGAGCTGTTGGTTAGCTGTTCTGTTTCGCTTGTCATACGTCCTTCACCGTGGCCATCCTTGCTAGGCGAGAGAAACTAGACGAAACAGAGGGACTATTTGCTGTCGAAACAGATGACCAATGTCATGTTGACGCAGAATCAAAATCCCGTCTATAGCCTGGCCAAGGACTTCGATCAGATTGAGGCGCATCACCAAATCTGACCGGTGACCATCTTGGCTTGCGGGGGTTTGGACCTATGAGGAAGAAATGCGAGATCGGCACTTCTCCTCAGATCAAGTGAACCGCATCCGGCAGAAGTCTGCTCCTCGACGCGAGATATCCCGTTGGATGCATCCCTCATTTACAACCCAAGAGGCCCGGCGAAAGTCTTGCATCCCTGAACTAGTCCCGGCATGAGGAACCGGGCTGACGGGATGCGGCGCGACACTACTGAGACGGGCCCCATGTTGAACATCCCACGCTCTGATGGTAGCCTCGTGCCGATTGCCTAGCCAGGAGGAGAAGCTTCCCCCGGTCGAGGGACTATCAGTGTGCGTTAGAGGCAAAGTGCATCATCGGGGCGAGCTGAGTTGAGCCGGAACCAGGGCAGGCGAAGTTTCCCCTAATGAAGCATGGACCGGAAGGTAACCGGGCTGGGCGTGTGAATACGAATAGATGCGTATAAGTTTGAATGGTGATGTAGAAACGTCTTTGGTGTTGATGTGGGGGGGGGGGGGGGGGGGTGGGTTTCCATGGCGTTGGGTGGACGGGGAATTCTCGGCGGCGGCCCCCAAAGTTGTTCCACCAGTGAGAGGATCGAGTTGATACTGTACAGGGAGGAGCAGATGATTCTCCAAAGGATGGTTACAGGGGGATAAATGGAGTTATGCAAGTGATTTTTGATCGAGAACCACTGTTTATCATGTATTTTCAACCTTTCATGTATCTGAAATGACTTGCAAGGGCGTTTAATTAGATATCATGACCGAACCTTTAAATGCGCCTCACACTGTGAAGCCAAATCACGTCGCCTGTAATTGGCTGCCGGATATTGCGAGGAAATGCGGGGGGAAACCAAGGTACTTCCTTTCCGTGGGGGTGGGGGAGGGGTCAGAGTCCAACCCCTCCCCCTCCCCCCTCATGGGGCTCTTTATTCGCTCGCTCCAACTGTTGCATCCTGCGATGATCCTACATGCTCTGATGGTTTGGGGGTGGCTCTTTTTGCTTTGCTCGTTCGCTTTCTCTCACCTTGAACGGTGGCCGACGGATTTCTCACACCTTTGTCGGAATAGCTAGGTAGTTTGAAAGACTTGGGTTCCTGATCCTACTTTCCCCATCTGGTAATCATGACCGTTCCCGTGAGGCTTCAACCCCGTGCTTCAGTTTCATGCTTCACTCCAACTTCTATGCTTGCTTCTCTTCTCCACCCCCGACATCTATAGCCGTCTATCCGTCTGGGGGGGAAGGATTAATCATAAGCAAATCAAACGACTTGCACCAACATGATGCCATACCTTCCTTCCCCATCCCCCCGGATCGTCCCAAATCGGAGATTTCCCATCCCTCTCTTTTCCCCACTCGAAGCTTCAGAACATGAGCGCATACAACATCAGATTTTACCCGGGGTGGCCATCATGACTTCCCCCCCATAGTTTGAGGGCACTTCTGCCTCGGGATTGGGGGGATTTCTCTCCGGACTCGATTTATCCTCCAATTGACTTGACCCCTCACTTTCGGTGGGAACCCCGAACGTATGGTTTGGTGTATATCGGAGACATGAGCGAAACATTCATATTCAACCTTATGTCCAGGTGAATTTTGCTGTTGATTATTCTTGCTGTGTATCAAACATCTCCACCTGTTCGTCTAGAGCTTTTAGTGAATTTTGATCAAGTTTGCTAGACTCTGCGAGTTTTTCTTTTTGCTTCTGTTGCTTGTTGTCGCTTTGCTCTTATCATAGCTTCTGCCCCCCCCCGCCTGCCCCTCGTCATCAGAAACACCACCAACTCCTCTTACGATACCTCTCTACACAAACCCTCAGATTCACCATGGAGCCTCTTAACGTGTTGATGGTAAACTACACTCCAAATTCAAACCGAATTGACTGGCTGACTCTTGTAGATCGGTACTGGCGAGTACACCACCGGCTTTGTCGGCGGCGGTGCCTCTGGCTCAGACAAGAAGGTCGGTGTTGTCGGTCTCAGTCTGTTTGACCTGCGACGTCGTGAAAAGGTCAACAAGCTGGGCATGGTCGGTGTCAATGGCAAGAAGTTCCCTGCTATCCGTATGTTTCCCCCCTCAGCAGATTCATGTCATGATGGCTAACACACTCCAGGCGAGCATCTCCACAAGAACATCAGCCAAGTCTACAACAACCTCGACACCTCCTTCGACTCCTTCCCCGACAACAACACTGTGGACCCCGATGCTTACAAGGCCGCCATTGACGGCCTAAAGGCCGGTGATGCCATCACCATCTTCACCCCAGACCCTACTCACTTCCCCATCGCCCGCTATGCCATTGAGCGCGGCATCCACGTCATGATCACCAAGCCCGCCGTCAAGATTCTCGAGCAGCACCAGGAGCTTGTCGAGCTGGCCCGTGAAAAGGGCGTCTACGTCTACGTCGAGCACCACAAGCGCTTCGACCCCGCCTACGCTGACGCCCGCGCAAAGGCCCAGACCCTCGGCGACTTCAACTACTTCTACAGCTACATGTCTCAGCCCAAGTCGCAGCTCGAGACATTCAAGGCCTGGGCTGGCAAGGAGTCGGATATCTCTTACTACCTCAACAGCCACCACATTGACATTTGCGACTCCATGGTCCAGGAGCGCGGATACGTCCCCGTGAGTGTCACAGCTTCTTCCTCCAAGGGTGTTGCTCTTGACCTGGGCTGCGACCCTGCCACTGAGGACACCATCTCTCTTCTTGTCACCTGGCTCAAGAAGGATGACCCCAGCAAGCGTGCTGTTGGTGTCTACACTGCCTCATGGACGGCACCCCAGAGAGCCGGTGTTCACTCCAACCAGTACTTCCACTACCTGGCTGCCAACGGCGAGATCCGTGTCGACCAGGCCAAGCGCGGCTACGATGTTGCCGACGACTCTATCGGCCAGCTCATGTGGTACAACCCCTTCTACATGAAGTACGCCCCCGATGAGGACGGCAACTTTGCCGGCCAGACTGGCTACGGCTACATCTCGATGGAGAAGTTTGTCGACGGATGCCGCGCCGTCAACGCCGGCAAGCTCACTCCCGCAGACCTGGACAACAAGCCTCTCCCCACCCTCAAGAACACCATCGCCACGACGGCTATTCTTGAGGCTGGACGAAGGAGCATTGACGAGAAGAGGGAGGTCAAGATTGTGGTTGAGAATGGCAAGTGGAGGCTTGAATAGGAGGATAAAATACCAGTTTTCTGTTTACGTATATAGCTAGGATGAAGAATGAACAAAAAGTTAATGACCAATTTCATATGAAAAAAGTCGAGATTTGTGATTGACTTGGTGGTGGTGGTACTTTGTATTCATGCTTATCGGTGGATCTCAAGCCACGAACCACGAGCAACTCTGCTCCACCAAAAACTCAGCATCACAACGTCGATATAAACACCAACCCTTCATCCACCGTCTTTCTCTCTTATACCAATTTCATTTGTCTCTATATAAAACACAACGCTTCAAACCACCTCCCAAAATGCCCGACCCCCTCTTCTCAGACCTAATCCTCCCCCAACGGGAGCAACCCTCCATGTCGCAGCTTATGGCCTCCCTCAAGCGCACGACACTGACAATCCACAACCGGCTCACCAGCATCCGCACTGACTCGGAGTTTGTGCGCGACGTGTCTCTGGCGTACGGCACGAGGCCCCTCGTCGCTAATGAGCGCTGCGGGAGCTGGTATGTGCCGCCGGCGCGCAAGGCGGGGAGTGCGTACTTTAAGAGCACGGATGGGCATGAGAGGGCTTGGAAGTTTAGTACGAGGAGGTTGAATATGCATTTGGTGGAGTTGATTGAGAAGAATGATGGGTGAGTACATACTGTGTACTCGTTGTTTCTAGTTTCTTTATTCAAATAGTATACTGACTTGCCTGTCGATAGCATCATTATTGTCGACTCTACCCGTCGTGGCAAACGTAAGTCTCTCATATATCACTATACCGCCTTGTGAGAAACTGCCTTCTAACTCATACTAGGAATGCCCGACGCAATCTCCTCTACAATCCCCATCTGGTGCACAGTCCTCAACCTCACCCTCCTCCCTTCAAACCCATCCTCATCCAGGCTCTTCCTCCCCCCTCACCTCCCAGCAACAACCCACGCCCAGATTTCAGCCCTCATTCCAGAGTTTGTAGCCTCTCTCAAGGCTCTCAACCTGGATCTTCCAACCTGTCTGACAAAACCCCTGCGCCCTGTATGGGTTACCCCGGACTCGTCTCTCCCAGCTGAGGATGATGCTCCTACTTCTATCTTTGACGATTTTCGTCCTGTTATTTGCTGTACGGCCAGTCGACGTGTAGTGGGTAGTGAGATGGATGAGGGAGGATACATCCAAGGCGCAGCGGACGATACCGAGATGTGGGCACATGGTCTCACGGCGCCCTTATTCTGGGAAAACGTGGATATCCTCCTCGAGACACCAGAGGCAGAACTGCCAGATCTCATCACCAGACTCGTCAATGAGCACGCAGCCGGTAAAAAGGACGAAGGAAACCGTGTACAGCTCACACCACGCATTTCCGTCTGCGCACTTCCCCTCGCCGCCCCAACTGATCCCGCCGAGTGTCGTATCGCCCTGACACAGGATATAACACCAAAAGACTCATGGGTCCAGTCCAAGTCATACATGAAGGCCGGTCTCGGCAAGAGCAAAGCCGCCAGTCGTAATCTCCGCCCTGGCTTGCAAGATATCTGCACCTTTGCGTCCACCTACCTTACCGGGTCTGAACAAGGACGCATCGTCATAGCCTGCGATTCAGGCAAAGACTTGTCTATAGGCGTAGCACTCGCAATCTACTGCTACCTGTTTGATGATGAGGGTAACATTAGAGACCCAGGGGCCGATGTCTCATTCACAAAGACGCTCATCAAGTCGAGACTGGGCTTCATCATGACAACCTACCCCGCAGCGAACCCCAGCCGGTCTACGCTGCAGAGTGTAAACAGCTTTCTCATGGATTGGCGAAAGTAACCATCACATTAACAATAAAAACAAACACATGCCAACATATGGTGCCTTAACTCCCCTTTTGGTAACTCGGCGTAATGTTGGGCTAATGATAAGCTTCATCTCATGACACCAACCCTTCACGTGGAAAGCTTGTGAAACCGACAACCTTTACTGTTCAACGAGTTTGATTAGTCTAAAGTGGGATCTACTGCTTCTCGGCTCTGTGCGCTACATCGCCGACATCTCATGTCATGTCTGGGTATTCCGAAAAGCAGGCTGGTGTAAACTGATTCCTTCTTCCTTCTAAACCTCACCGGCCTCAACCTTCTTCAGAGCAGCAGGGAACTCGGCCCAGTCACGCATGATGATGACGGCGCCGGCGTCCCTCAGGACCTGCTCCATCTCGGCCTGTTTGTCCTCAGCATAGGGACCGACGTAGCCAATCACCTTGATGCCGGCGCGAGTTCCGCTCAGGGTACCGCTCTTGCTGTCCTCAATAGCGACGCACTCCTCGGGCCTCTTGCCAAGCTTCTGCATGGCGTGGAGGTAGATGGCGGGGTCGGGCTTGCTGGTGGGCTTCTCAAGACTTGTGGCAGCAGAGAAGATGACGTCTCCAGGGAAGTACTTGTCCTGTCCAACCTTTTCGACCGAGGCGCGGACACGGCGGAGAGCCGATGAAGAAACAACGGAAAGCTGGTACTTGTTGGAAGCGGCAAGCTTCTCGAGCTGCTCGTCGACGCCGGGGCAAGGTCGGAGGGACTCCTTGAGCTTGGCAATGACGGCATCCTCCTCCTGGAGGACGTATTTCTCGAGGTCCTCGGGGGAGATCTCGATGTTGTAGAGTTTTTGGAGCGAGAGGAGCATGCCACGGAAGTTCTGACCGACAAACTCCTTGATCAGGGTCTCGCCGGTGAAGCGGACCTCAAGTTGACGGCCCTCGCAGATCTTGTTGATGAGGCCGGCGCAGGCCTCGAAGGCGAGCTCCTCGGAGAGGACGAGGGTGTTGTCGCAGTCGAACAGGAGAGCGGTGATCTATCATCATGTCAGCTCAAGTTGGACCACTAACGCGGGAAATACCCCGACTGAAACGTACCTCAGGCATCTTGGCGGTTTCCAGTAACAAATCTCGGAGACAGGGGTAAAACTAATTGGAGACCAAAAGAAAGCAAAGGACAAGCAAGCCGTAACAGGTTGGTGGATGAAAGGATGAGATGTCGAGCAACTCGTCAAGGTGGGGGGGACCTAGTTTATAAGGACGACAGTAGAGGCCACATCAATTGAAAACCTGGAGCAACGGGATCCAGGGAAGATGCAGGTGCGACTAATTACGGCGCCTGCTAGAGGCTGGTTTTGGCTTGTACGCGGCAGGAGCGCGGCCAAATGTGACGCTCGGGACTCCATACCTTGACTCGATGTAAGGCGGGCAGGCGCAGTTTGAGCAGCCACGGTCCAACAAGGAAACCCCGCGGTAAGGAAGGAAGGATCATGCTTTACAAGGTGCATGAACAACTACAAGTTGAGCAACTTAAATAGAGGACAACTACTAGACTCACTCAGAAACTCAAGAGTATTCTATTCTACCATAAAACCATAATCACTTCAACTAAGCTCTCCTGTCCATCAACTTTTAACATGTGGAAATCAACAAACCCCTCGTGTCAGTCCCTCTCTGCCCCTCCCCCTCCAAGCTCCAACAGGCCAGTGTCGTCATCGCTGCAACTCTTGGAACCCTCCCGCCAACACGCTAAACACCTTAGGCCCGTTTTCATCCATCCCACCGGCCCGCACCAGCGCGAGTTTCCTGACAGGGGGATGGAAACGGCGCAACGGGCTTGGTTCGGTTATGGTGTCTTTGCATCAGTGATTTGCTATTTGTCTTAATTTGCGTTCTTTTGTGATATATGCAGGTAAGATTATGTTGCACTTTGCGCCGCAATGCAATGCTCTTTTTGCCCGTTTGTTATCGGCGGGCGTCCGGCCGGGGCGCCGGGGCGTATCGGGAATCTCGAACCGATGAGCCGTCCGACCTTCACGGCCATGCCATGTTGTTGCTGACACCGGGCAACGGTGGGGCGACCAGTGAAATGCCCTCGTCATTGCTCTTCTTCACTTCATTCTCGTTGGTCATGAGGGATTTCATCAGGTTATTTATGCTCGGGGATTTCGGCTTAATGATATAATCTGGGCGCATCACTCTCATCATGGTCTGTTATACTGCGCCATAAACTCACTCATAAACATCTACTGGGAAAAGACGCACAAGATTTAATCTGCCTTGGTATTATAAAAATAGCTAGTAGGTAAGACACCCTTTCTAACACCAAAGACTATATAAAAACAACTTTCGATGGATATCAACAAACCCCATGCTGTTAACAGGCTACACCGCATGCATGCCCTTCATGCCATGCCATCTTCGAGCAATCAAACTTGGATTCCTCCTGTCAACAGCCGGCTTATGCTGCCCTAAAATTCTTGGCTCTGTGTTCATCATTCATTAGGTCCCCAACTCCCCAACGCCGTTTGTGTGTAAAATGATTCCTCCTAGCTGGACTGCGTATATGCCCAACCTCAGCTGCAAGCTGGTTCGCCCGGACTGAGGCCCGCCATCTGGGGGCCCCAGTCTGGGGAAGTCGTTTCAGATCATTGGCTCTTGTTGCCATAGGACAAATATGCTTTGCCCCATTGGAATAGCCGGTTGGAATGATCATACGTTCGACCAGCCTCTTGTCGGGCCCTCTTTCAGCAAAGCGATTTTACAGGATCTCCTTCAACTTCTCCTTCTGATCCATTGTCAAGGTCGTCGGGAAGTTGATCTTGTACCTGATGACGAAATCTCCTCGCTGGCCGGGCTTCTTGGAGATGGGCATGCCGAGGCTGGGGTATCGCTCTTCGCTGTTCGGGTGGGTAGGGCCACCCTTTTCGAGGTTCAGTTGTCGACCATCGATGGTCGTCACCTGCCTTCGCCATCCTGTCAATGCCTCCTTAAGATCGAGGGTCACGACGTGGACAATATCGTTATCTTCGCGCTTGAAAAGAGGGTGTTCTTTCTATAGGGTTGTTAGTCACATTACCTTGGTATCGTATTAGGGATCTTGCTTACCTCTTCGACAATGAAATGAAGGTCTTGGCGGCCACCTTCCACTTGATCACCAACTCCATTAAACTTGATCTTGGAACCCTTCTTCAAGCCTGGCTTGATGGGAACCTCGAGGATCTGGTCCGTCTGTACCCGCTTGCCTGACTCGTCGTATGTCTTGCGCTTGATCTTCATCTTCTTGGTTACGCCATTGAACAGCTCCTCCAGAGATAGAGGCAATGGTCGCTCCACTGTGGTGACTTCAGGGGTCGCGTCTCGGCCGCGCTCACCGAAACCTGATCTCATACGGGAACTGCGACTTCGAGGGCCGCCAGGACCAAATGAGGAGAATCCACCAAAGTCGTCATCATCAACACCAGCGCCGTGCATGCCAGTACCTCCGCTGCGCATAAACTCGGCGAAAATGTCTTCAGGGTTGCTGAAGCCGAAGCCTCCAGGGCCGCCCCCACTGGTGTTGAAGTGGAATGTTCGAGTGCCTCCTCCACTGGGCACGCCACCTTCAAAGTTGAAACCGCTGAAACCTCCAGGCATGCCTCCGGAGGCGAAGGGGTTGCCACCAGCGGCTCCTTCAGGTGGTGCGGTGCCGCCGCGGAGTAGGAATTCGAGACCGTACTGGTCGTAGACCTTGCGCTTCTCGGGGTCGGAGAGGATCTCGTAGGCTTGTGAGCATTCCTTGAACTTTTCGGCTGCATCGGGGCTGTCCTTGTTCTTGTCGGGATGCCATTTCAAGGCTGCCTTTCTGTACAAATGATGGTTAGCCATGGTGCCGAAATATGGCATGATGCGCGAATCGCATGGGTGTAGCTGGGAATGAGCAACATAGGGAGAAAAAGACACGAATCAATTGAATGTTAAATCAAGACATTGCGGTGAATCTGCTGAGCAGAGACGGGATGCAATGTTGTTGTGTATGACGTTGCTCCATTGATGCAGTGCGAATGGCAATAGTGACGGTGACGGGTACTTACTTGTAGGCCTTCTTGATCTCATCCTGAGTAGCGTCGGTCTTGACGCTGAGGGTATCATAAAGCTTCGTCTCCTTGACCATGGTCGCGCGCGTTCAATGTCGTACTTGTTGAGAGGATTCGAGGTTCAAGTTGTGCGAGGTGTGGTGGAAGCGTGCGTGACGGATGGGAGGAAATGCGAGTATCGTATGTGCGTGCCCGTCTAAAAGTGAGGGGAAGACGGGAAGGGAGTAAAACAGGATTGAGCGCTGCTTCTTGTTGGTCGCCAACCAGCAACAACCAAGCACTGAATGTGTGCCTTACTTTTTGTATTCGGTTTGCCCTTGGATTGGGAAAAATGTGTTCGTCACGAGGAAGAATTGAAGAGAGAGAAAACTAATCGTGGGCGAAGTTCTAGAAGTGTAGGATTGTGAGTTTACAGAAGATGGATGGAGCGGAGTGGCCAAGCGGCTGAGAGGAGCTTGATATGGATCCGCAGCGAGCGAGTCCAGTGACACTTGCACCGAGGGAGACCACTACGCCATGCTACCGTGACAGTCCTTCTGGGCAGGCCACACCAGTCGCTAGAAGCCACCGCTGGAAAAATACTGGGGCATGGGACCTTGTGGAAGCTTCCAAGCCTAGGGAATAAAGAACTTGATCTATGGATGCTGCTCCTGGCCTGTCTTTTGAGTGGGGTGACGTCGATCGACAAATCGAGACTGACAAAGGTCATAGTGTCTGGTACTCGTGCTCGATTCCTTCTCCTCATGTTCCTGCAACTCAAAAGCCATTTCTTTATTTGGTCTTAAAAATACATTAACCCTCTCTCACACATCGGAAATTAGCTAAAATGACGCCAAAAGCAAGATTTTCAGTCTCCTCTACTCTTCTTTGTCGGGCTCCTTTGTCGATACCTGACTTGCAAGGATGAGCGGACTATGACGCCGGCGACAGCGGGGGACGGCGCCCCAGACGCGCGAAAATCCAGTCCAAGCCTGGACCTTCGAGAGCTCTCTCTCGGGAACCAGCAGCTCTAGCGGGGCTCGAAACTGGGGGAATGTGCAACTCATCTTGGCCCAAGCAAGTATGTGATCTATCATGAACGCTGAGTTGATACAGGGGAATTGTTGATAATTCAATGGCGCTCTATTTCGACAACACCGCTACTTTGCCGTGCCTCTTACTGTACCTGCTCTACCGAAGCTACTAGGTATGCAAGGGTGACTTGTAAGTTGCACCCCTGTTCACCCGCCATGCAACTATTCCCGACGGCCCTAGTTGATGATCGAAGCTTCTAGAACCTTCCACCAAGAGTTGACAAGATGGAGTTCTCCATTCATATCGACTATGCTGCGCAATTTGAGATTATTGACAAGCGAAAACGGGGCCTATTTTTCTCCATAGTTGAGTTGATAGTACTACCTTGGGATTGTGCCGATATTTGAACAGAGTGACGTATCTTCGCTCTGAACCGTTGTATCTTGAACTTATGGCCTATTTGAGCTAGTCGTGTCTTGGATAACTTCTTATCATATCCCTTTGACATGTGCGTACTCTTAATATGTGGTGATTTAGAAAAAGACGAAGGAAAGTTTTGGCTATGAGGCCATGCTAACCCGGAACATATGAGCCAAGAGACGGACCCACGAGTGGGATGACAACGAATACTGGCTTAGTTTCTCCAGTTATCAAGTCGAGAGGAATAACCGTGGAAAGTAGTCGACATGAGGATTGGCAGCAGAATTCGTTTATGGTTCTCAATTATACTCTGGTCTCTTCATGCCTGCCTAGGTAGGCAGTTGGCATAAGTGGGTTAAGGATGATATCTCCTTGTAACTTTCATCTATCGGTTTGCATGTCCAGAATTGGCAACTTATGACAAACGAATACCAACCGCATGTGTACTTTCGGTGAGCATCAAAAGTTGCATAATTGCCCGATTTACACCTTCTGGGGTTTGTAGTTATAGGCTCTAGTGTAGTAATGGCCCACCCGGTTCCTGTCTAGATATGTCTCTCCTTCAACATCGGACTTACTTCTCGAGAACCCTTTAGTTTCCTATGTAATACTACTCGCTTTCATCTACAACACTGAGTAAACTTGAAAGCCTCACTGCATCAGTGCATGTCATCGTGGTCTGCACGTGCGAACCACGCCAAGACCGCTTATCTTATCGGGCCGTGAAGGTACGTACCTCCGCATGCACGGGAACCCTCCACTCACTGTCTGGCAGCGCAAGCACCTTCCTAGGTTGAGGAGCAACAGCTCCCTCTACCCTCATCACTTCGACAAGCTCCATTCCTACACTGGAGTAGGTTGTCGCGCCACCTACCAACGCATCGACTGGATTTTATGCATCATTTTCATCATTCTTGTTCAGCAATCGCGTAGATCTGGTATCCGCTCGACCCCTCAACACCCCAGCTCCGCCCACGCCTTTTGGACAAAGCGTGCTGGCTCCATCGTGGCTCGGGGAGCATCGCATCGTCAGATTGAGCTTGGAGCCCCGTCAGTAAGGCTCGACTCCGCGCCTCGCGAGGAAACACGAAATTATGGCATCCATGGAGCCTTCCGAGGACGAGATCGGCCAGGTCATAGACTTTGCTGGTCTGGACCCTGTTGACGATCGCTTCATGGTTGCACAAGCTCTCAGGGTCAGCAGCTCCAGACAGTCTTCCCCGCAAGACATCCCAGGCAACTGACACGCCCTGTTGGACAGCACAATAATAGAAACGCCGAGACCGTCCTGACCCAGTTCTTCGATAACCCTGACAATGTGCGGAGCTACCCAAGTCCTGTTGATGTTTGAGTCAATGCTCAACCGCTTTAGTTTCGACAAAAATACCAGACTGCCTGGGATGAGTCCATGTTTGCGGCTGATAGAGATGGCACAGACAATAGCGCTGGAATTTGTTCGTATGCCTCTATCCGGATGTTGCTCCTGTAGCTAACCTGGTAGCCTTCCACATCGAATCCTCAGAGCACGACGTCATTCAGGGCGTAACTCCCCCGCCAGACTCCTACGCACTCGGCGCTCCTTCGAGGCCTCCTTCACGATCGAATAACCGGTCACCTTTGGGTAGGATGGTGGAATTGACTGCGGCACAAGTGCCCGGTACTACTATTGCTCATAATGTCGACAACGCGCTGACCAGGACGGCAGGTGTTCCGAATAGCCATGCCCAGGAAGAAGATGATGTGCAACGAGCGCTCCGCGAGTCAGCTCAAGAGGCTGGAATTACACTACCCCAGGACGAGACGGGTATCACAGAACCCTCGGCCTCTTTACCATATTTTGGACCCGCAAGCCGAAGTGAATATGATCAGAACAGCTGGGCCATGGTTCCTGTCGGGCCCGCAAAGGAGACCTCGCCCAGCGACCCTCCGGCGTCAAAGAGAAAAAGGGCCCCGGGTTCCCCTGCTTTTCTCATCTTGAGCAATTCCGATTCGGGTGGCCACAAATTAGGCGGGCTTCTCACGATCTTGCACGAAATTCCCATCGCTCGGAACGTGCTCCTCGGGCTAGGCACACACACCTCGTCCTATGGCCATCGTAACGACTGGTGGAAGGGACAGGAGATCTTATCCCCTGAAGTTCAAGCCAAAATGCTCACGGAACTTCGCTGGGAACATCGGAGCCACAATGAGACCGCCTTTGACGAGGAAGTCCACCGACTGGTGGCCTTTCTGGATGACACGGAACGAGCTTATGGTTCGGCTTCAGTTCTCACAGAACTTTTCCCTGAAGTTGATGGTAGAGTCATTGAAAGGAAATTCTATGACCTGATTGATACCCGGCATGGAGACCAGACTCAAGCTATAATGCAACTTGCAGTCCTCGGCAAATTTCATGAAGACGGTGACTCAGATCTGGATGAGGTCAAGTTCGGTCTGCTCGACATTGATCTTTCACAGAATGAAGACGGCTGTACCAAGACACTGTATGAGGCACTCGATCACATAATGTGGAGCGATGCTCTGGGTTATGATGGCATCCATGCGGGGTCTAAGATGGCCTTTTTCAAAGAGACGGGAGATGTTTTGGCCCTCAACATAGGTGGCGACGGAGCTGGAGACTCTATCGAGGTACCCCAAGAGCTATACCTAGAGAGATACCTGCCGACTCGAAAGGACGAAGCCAAGCGCATTCAACGGGGCTGGCGGCACACGAAGCGAGAAGTGAGGAGAATCGAGGTGCAGAAAGAGCAGATCTATCGGCTGTGGGACGATTGGGACCACGGCAAATACGACGACAAGCGTGTGCTGTTAAAGAAGGCGACAGAGCAGTGGGGAGAGTACCGCAGTTACCTGGAGGGCCTGGCGCGTTTCCAGGAGATGGAGAATTCGGGATTGCAAACGGACAAATACCCTGATTATCGAGCTGCTCCATGCCAGCTGGATGGCGACGCGCAAAAGCAGCATGAGAAGGTTGCCCAAGTGATTGAGTATTCTGAGCAACTGCTTACGAACCTTGAAATAAGGATGAAGGGTAAGCCCTGTTGGTTCTCATAATGGCGCAGGTCAACTCACACAGTGCAGGTCTTGACGCGGAGTTGGAACAAATCGTGGGCAAACAAAGAGCCTTGGGCAGGCTCTTGACTGAGCCGGACAAGCCAGGTCGCCCAAAGCCCATGACTTGCAAGAAGTATCTTCTTCGTGGCGTGGCTACAACGCCTAACATCATCTACGTCTGCCGACGGGGAGAGGCAGATCTCATCGAGTTGGACGATGAAGCCAAGAAGCCATCGGATCAGTGGTGGAGGATGGCATATAGCCCTAACGATGAACAGCCAGTCAAGGTGGAGGTAGGAGAGCTGAGACTTGTGATGCTCATGACCTATACTAACGAAACAACAGAAAATCGAGATCGAGCGAGTATTCCGTGACATGTGGCAGGAGACCAAGACCCCGCTGCTGGTCTATGCAACGGATGAGGCTCTCAACACGCCGAAGAGTCCCCTTCCTAATCAGCTGGAACGATTCGTCAAAGCGGAGAATAAGACCTTTCACCAAGAACTGAATCAAGAGCGGAACGAGACGAGCGAGCCGAAGCGAGCGACATTTGTGGATCCTATTTCGCCCTCTAAGAGAAAGCACCGATCTGACAGTGTATGTTCTATGGACAGCAACCGAGCTTCGCTGGGTAGCGACGACAGGAACGGCTTCGACAACCCATTCGAAGACCAGGACGATGCTATCGGCACTGAAATGACCGAATTCGGAAACCCACCCGACCACGCCCACAGCTTTGAGGCATCCCAAGACACTCTTCCTGCACTGATCCCCCAACCTGCATCAGGTCTGGAGCTCCTTACAGAGGCAGCATCAGCCACAATGACGCCAAGCACGGTGGGAGCCGACAGGGTGGAGAGCTCGCCGGCAAAGAGTCCACCGGCGGTGACGGAGGAGTCTCGTGCCCCAGAGATGCAGGAACGGGCACGACCCCCGTCTTTCATGACGCTGCCGGCGAATTCTTCAGCACCAACGGGTAAGAAGGAAAACGGCGACATGATGGATATGGAGATTCCGGAACACTAAGGGTAGCCAATTGGGAGAGTCGGTTTGGAGAGAGGCAAGCGTTGCATGGCGTGCTTTTCTTGTATTGCTTTGGGCATGGCTGCATGAGCGCGTTGGGAACAATTGTCGGAGCAGTTGCATCAAGATTCATTCAACATCCGATGGATGTTATGCATGTATGGAGTTTCACTGTGGTTCTGTTGATAGAGACAGTGAGGATTGATTGTTTAACTTGGTATTTGGCTTCCTTTTTTCGGGGGATAGGCCTTTTGGTACATGTGGGCATAGCTTTTGTGTATCATATCTACTGCCTCGCAAACCATGATGGCTATCCACTCTGGGCTAAGACAACTTGAAGCAACCTCCTTCTGTCTGTCTATTGTGGGAAATAACTCGTGGTAAATACACACCGTTGCTCCTCTTGAAAAGCAGTAAAAAAACAAAAAGGACGACCAGTTTGTCCCGCTCCGACCCCCCGCCAATGCCAATACCAATGCCAATGCCCTCGGGACTGGTCCTGGCCGGGACAGCCCACTTGTTAGAACGCCCAAACAAAAATCAACTCGCTATGCCGGTCGTACCAAAACGTGGATAGACGTAAAAATGTAGAAATCGGGTCATCAACGACGGATGACCTCTACTTGCGGTCCTTGACGTCATCTTCATCTTCATCGTCCTCGTCAAAGTCGTCCATGTCCTCATCGCTGTCGCTGCCGCCAAAGTCCTCCTCCTCGTCTGTCATGTTCCAGAAGTCGGCGTCGTCATCGACGGGCTTCTGGGGTGCCGGGGCGAGCTCGGAGGGAGTGGGCATTCTAGATCCTTCGGGGATGTCCTTCTGAGACTTGGTCACGATCTCCTTGGCCCGGGCGTTGTACTCGCTTCGACGATCGCGGTAGAGGACGCTAGCGTCCACGTTTGCGGGGGAGTTGATCTCGGGGTCGTCGAGGAGGAGGAGGACGGAGCGGAGGACCGACTCGACGCCGTGGAGGACGTTCCACCGCTCGTTGGCCAACTCTCCCGACTGCTCGTCCTCACCAGGCTTGTGCAGGATCGAGATACAGAGGTTACCGTCCGAGTAGACGTTGGCGTGGCAGATGTTCCTGGTCAGGAACTTGAAGGTGGGAGGCTGGTAGGGGTATTCCTTGGGGAATCGCATCTCGGCCTTGAGGTAGGCGCCGTGCCAGACGCTGTCGGGGTTGACGACCCAGAGGCCGAGCCTCCAGTGAAAGAGGTTTGTGTCATCGGTCTGTTAAAGTCAAGGTCAGGTGGGCGTTTTATCATATACGGGCCGTGGAAGGCTTCGTACCTCGATGTTAACCCACTTCTCCTTCTGGAGGGGTTGGAGTTCCTGCATGAGCCGCTTCTGTGCCATGATGAAAGAGCGTGTATATGATTCTCGCAGTGGCGATGATAAAAAAGAAAAAAAGTGATTGTGTGTGTTTCTAGAACGACAAACTCGCGTGGTGGGAAAATGTTGTGTTTGTTCCAAGTACAGTCCGGCGCCAACGACGTTCGGTCAGGCTCAAGTCAGGCGAGCGAGCGGCAAACTGCGGAAAGGGCGGTCGAGGGTGGTGGGCGTCTGCGGCTTCGGCGATTGGCGTGAGCAGAGAGAGTACGTGTTTTTTCCCCCCTTCGGCAAGGGAGAAGGAAAAGGGAAGCGAGAAGTGTCTCGTGTACTCTTGGGATTCGTTCTCGCAGTGTTGTTCGTCAGGGATAAGGAGTTTGGGAAGGCGTTTGCGAGAGTCGGAGATGTATGGTTGGAGGGTGGGCGTGAGGGATGGGGTTTGGGGAATCTAGCGCTGGTGACTTATGAGACGGTGCGAGGAGGGGGGAAGGTTTGAATATGCGTTTCCTTCCTATTGTGGTAATTCACAATGGAGTTGAATAGGAGGGGAAGAATGAATAGTGGGGGAAATGGTAGTTTTAAGAGAAGAAGAGAGTAAAAAGAAATCATGAATGAATTAAAACAATCAGGCTCTGTCATGAATAATAAGAGTCACTTCGGCTTGGCCGCCGCAGCCTGGAACCGGGACCGGGGGCGCGGGCGCCTGGTGAAGGAATCCACACTAGAGGTAGGCCAGCAAGCCCAGGAAGGTACAGTACCCGGCCAGTTTATCGACACCTGCCCACTTTTTACCTGTTTCTTTGCCTTGTTGAACTATTCAGGTTCTTCCCAACGTTAGTTCTTACCTCATTCCCAGTTAAAATGGACACTGTTGCCTCCCTTAACTATTCCTCCTTCGTGATGACTGACGTCGGACCCGTGTGGTCCCTTGACCCACCCGGTTGGACCGGCTCCACCGACGAACCTGCCGAGCATTAAACGCCCCCCCGAGACTCGGAGGCGCGGGGGAAAAGAAGAGAATATCTCGTTATCGTGGAACGTTGTTTAAACTTTTTTGCCCCCCCTCTCTCAAGTTCTAGAAGGACGCCTTGTGCCTGATCGTCGTGCCACAGTGTGTAAAACTCAGGTAATGTCCGAAAAAGAAAAGGGGGTTCGATTTAAATCATGACCAAGTATTTACTGATCATGATGGAGTAAAGCTATGGCATATTCTGTAACCCCATTTACTTCCCGTCTCTTAGCCTGAAACACTCCCGATGCTAGTATCATGGGTGTTTCAATGCAATCATGCCTCGACATGGGTCTCCTGAAGCGTCAAAGCTTGATCGAAAAAGGCACTACTGTCAAGACACTCTGGTTCAGCCTGCATGGCGTGGACGCCATCAATGAACTGCTCCGAGGTCAAAACAAACCCCCAGTCTCGTTCACACTGTTCCTCAATCGCATCCTCCTCGTCACTCACCAAGAGACAATCCCAGCCCTTGTTGCTAGCATCCCGGATAGACTCCTCGAGACCCCGGTGCGTGTTGATCCCCGCAAATAGCAAGGTCGTGATGCCTAGGACAGCTAGGTGCTCTTCGATGCCTGTGCCTCCCCAGAACCCGGATGGTCGCTTCTTGGTGATTGCCTTGTCCTTTTCTAGGGACACATCTTTTAGTGTCGGGAAGAGGGCTGTGTTCCATTGGTCGCGCATCATGACCTTTCCGGCCTCGACCGACGTGTCATTGTAGATGACCGGTAGGCCAATGTCTTCGCCGAGCCCTCCAAAGTATTTCGGCTCATTAGGGCTGTCTTCAAAGTTGCTGTCCATAGTGAACAATAGGGACACGGGCGGGGGCATGTTGTCAAGGTCCGCCTCATCCAAACCCCATCCGACCCATATAATGGGGATATCAACTCTTCGACAGGCTGGGATGACTTGTTCCTCAAGTCTCATCGCCATTCTTAGGCCTGGGCCATCGTAGGGGCGGCCCAGAAGAGGAGATAGGAAATAGTTTTGCATGTCCACCACGACGAGAGCCGTCTTGGTCGGGTCGATGGTAACCTGTTCGGTGCTGGTTGTTAGTGAGAGTCGATGATAGACAGGCGGAGATGAAGGCTCGTCTGGGTGGGTGAGATCAAATCCTGTCTCTTCGGACCAGAGCCAGAAGTTGTTCTTCCCGCCGATGATCTTCGTCTTGTCGTCTGTCATAGTGGCGGTTGAAGAGTGGAAGGATGGGTGGATGAAAGAGTAGGTAGATAGGGTGCGGGTATTTGTCTTGGGGAAGGGATAGAAGTTGGGTTGTTGTTGAAAGAATAGTTCCTCAGGTATCGATAGAGACGAGAGAAATGAGGGTTTTATGTCTCAATTCAAGTTGAATCAGAGGAGTATGGTATGAGTTGCAAATCGCTGATCTATAGGTTAAATACTCGAATCACAACTACGGGACGAACCTGAATATTGTCCTTCTCGTGGGCAAACAAAAAAGTTGGCTGTGATGCCTTTCACGGCATAATAGTGAATCCGCTATCAACGGCCTATCAAGTCTTGAACTTCGCTTCATCCCATCAGATATGCAGGTATAAGAACTTTGGAAGAGCCAATTCATCACATCTAAGAAAAGGACGAAAAGCAAAAAGTTACAGGGATTAGCAAAATAATATAGATGTCATAAGATGTATGCAGTGCACGTCAAGCCTACGTTACGTCTACGTTGTCACGTCTACGTCTACGTCACGTCTGCCTACTCTACATGACTATCTATGTGGAATGTGGGAGTTGAACCTCAAGCACGCGGGCTGGCCTTGAGGTGCGGGGAGACTCAGGAACTTCGCCCTTGCCAAGTCCGTCATCGTCTCCCGGCGATAGAAAAGGGATTAAACTGAATTATATGACCATGGCTGTGCTTGTGCTGAATGAAAGTGTAAAGCTTGTTGCTGTTGGGGTCGATTGTGTTGAGGTTGCTGGGGAGATATCACCACTCTTAACCTTGAATCTCACAGAAAGGATGAAACCTTATGTCAGAGTTGAGTTGTTATCGTATGCAAAGGTATCTGGCAGACAATCCTCCCCTATCTACAACGCAAAGGAAAGCAAAACAACATCTAAAAACATCATGCCGCACTCACAAATCCATCCATCTATCCACATCCAACTTCCATTCAATCAACATCAGTTGCCCAAATCATAGTAGATGCAGTTGCCAGATCGGAAGTTGTACAAGAACGAGTGTCTCGTCCCGTTCTTCTTCTCAAACTTGTACCGCCACGTATCCAGCTGGTCGTGAATTTCGCGGATGTACTTCTTCTCCGACGTTGTCACCGCGTGCTCGACTTGCCGCCAACTCTCGGGCTCAGACAGACACGTCTCGCGGATCAGGTCCATGACTTGGTCTGTCGTTTCGATGGCGAGGATTGGTCCGTCCAGGAACGATCGAACTACGCTGCTGGCGCTTACCTGAGCTTGCTCCACCACCGTTCTACGGTTGAACTTCTTGCTTCGTGTCTGCGCCACGAGTACTCGAACCTCCTGCTCAGGATCCTTGTCGCCCGAGCCGCTGGGTTCGGCTTGAGAACTGTTGCCTCTAAGCTTTACCACAGACCTCGCGTCTCGTTCTCGGATCTCGCCTCGGAGCCAAGATAGTAGTTGTGTTGACGGAATATCGACGTCCGGTGCGTCCTTTCTGCCCATGCTCTTGATCTTCAGGATGGAGTCCTGCTTGATAATGATGATCCACGAGTACACCTCGTCGCGGTGCTTCGATAGCAGTTCGTCAGGAGATCTCGCGTCCTTGGCCATTTCCGCGCTGATATCATGTGCCCAGAGCATTTGAAGAAGTTCAACACCAGATGATCTGAGCAGAGCGGCGTCAAAACTGGCAACCAAAACGTCACACTGCGTCCTATGTTAGTAGGTCATGTCGCAAACGCAGAACCAGATGGCAACTCACTCTTCGAGAATTAAACATGCCGTTTCCTTCCTCTTCTCCCTTCTTGAGGAACGGTCGTCCACTGACCTTGGAAACTCTCGCCAAGCGTTCCCATGCCAAGCTGAATCCAACCGCGTGCCTCTCACCGAACTGGCCACCAATTCGGGGCCGGTGTTCCTTGATAAGTTGATCATACCTTCCACCAGCTGCAAAGACGTCCTTGGTCTTCTTGTCGTAGAGGCACGAGAATAGGATGCCACCCGTGTAGAAGCCCTCCTTCAAGCTGTTCAGAGGATTGATGTAGACTTTGGTACCGACTCCAAGACGTTTGCAGTACTCAATGACCTCCTTCAGGTGTGCAATTGTGGGTGAGGCCCGCTGGTACATGTCACTGCCTTCAAATAGGGTCTTGAGTTTGGAAAACGTCTTGTTTGGCGTGTCTAGAAAACGTTAGTGATGGACGTTTTGGTTGTGCCATCTGACTTACCCCTGAAATCGAACCGTTGTAGCTCGTCTACGCTCGTCGCTGATACACCCACAGCCGCCGACCGCAGCTCGATCCTAATCTTCTGCCAGGTGTGGTTGTGAATGTTCAGCTTGCTCAGAACGTCTGCCGTTGCGCGTCTGCACGCTGGTTCAATGCCGCAATACTCAAAAATGAGCTGCAAAAGATCAGAGTGTCCCAAGTGGAAACACATGGCCGTTGAAGACAAGGAAGGGAATGTGTGAATGATCTCATCAATCACTTTCAGAACTTCTGCCTCTTTCATTGCCAGGTCCAGTGCGTCCGTGGTGACAATGTCAAAGTCGACCTCACCAAACATCAGGGGTTGGCCCGTGTCTTGCTTGTCACGGAAAACGTTGCCAAAGGTAAAGGTTCGTTGTAGCACGGGACCAGTAGCTTGTTTGGCCATCATTCGTGCATTGCCCATAGTGAGATCGTATGGAAGCTGAAGAACGTTTCCGTTGGCGTCCAAAAGCTGCACAGCATTGTCTCCGTAATGCGAGGAGCGAGGATATATGACACCCCTCGGGCATTCCAGCGCACCATGGCGACGGAAGATGCTGATGAGAGACTTCTTGACGATCCCTTGATTGAGCAACTCCTGGGGACTTGGGCCTGCAGAGAACATATCCCAGGCATAGTTCTTTGTGGGTTCCATGGGTTTTGCAAACAAAGTTGAAAGCATCTTGCGATAGTATGGCGAGCTGGGGTCGGCAAGTCCTGCAAGAGTGCGTCTGATAGTCTCACTCTCCATTTGAACCGGCAGCTTGCCACTCTTGAGAAGGTCAGCACTCGAGGGTCTCTCTTTGGGGTTGTGGTTGACCAGAGAGAGCACAATCTCTGTCTGAACCTTGTCTGCCGGCTTGAAATCAGATGGCAAAACCGGCTTGACTCGCCGAAGCTGGCCAAGAACGTCGGCTTTTTGCATGCCCATCATGGGAATGTAGCACATCTCAAAGAAGATGATGCCCAAAGAGTACATCTGGTAGTAATTAGCCCAGCAATAGACATATTTGGCCTCGTGACTTACATCCACTTTTGTGCTATACATTCCATTCACGGTTGACTTGATTTCTGGCGCAGAGTAGTAGGCAGTGCCGATACTCCTGGTCATATCATCTGTCTCAAGGGTGTTGGCAGCCACCTTGTCCACTGAGAACTGTCCACTGGTGGCAAGTCCAAAGTCACCAATCTTGACATTGTCGATTCCGTCAGAGCTACTGCTGATGAAGATGTTCTCTGGCTTCAAGTCGCGGTGGACGATGCTGAGTCCGTGAATATGGGCCAAACCTTCCAAGACCTGGCGGAAGAGGCGCCAGATCTCCGCCGTGTTCTTGTACAAGTTTCGCGCAATAAGATCTCTAAGGGTCTAATGGTTCTAGTGAGCAACTCTGCCGATTTAAGTGTGAAAGGAAAGTTGAGGCATACCCGTTTTTCGCAGTACTCCATCGAGATGTATAGGATAGTTCGATACGATCGCTGATACCGAGCTCGCCGTAACATTGCGGCGTTCCTTTCCTTGTCAGGAGAAAGAACACGGCCGACAGCCACATCGCTGTTAGAATAGTCCTCGTCATCTTCATCGTCCTCATCGTCGTCTTCTTCTTCATCAGAGTCGTCCGAGTCATCGAATCCAAAGTCCACATTGGCATTTGAGGACATGAAATCGAGACCTCCAGTGCTCGTAGCAAACTGGATATCAATTCCAGCAGATCCGGTCCCTCGGGTATCTTCCGTAAAGTATCCCGTCGAGGTGTCATCCTCAGTATCTGTTTGGTCTGGGATCTCCTCTACCCACGTGTTGTAGTATCGAACAACAGCGGGATGACTGAGCTGGGAGAGCAGTCGAACCTCCTTCAAGATTTCAGTGAGACTGGCTTGCGAGCGCTGTGTGATCTTCTTGATGGCATAAATCTGACCATCAAGCTTCTTCCTCGCCTTGACCACCTCACCAAAGCCGCCCTTTCCAAGCCTGCCTTCTTCAACAAAGTCTTCAGTGTATCTGGACAAGACAGGATTTCGAGTGATAGAGTCACGCCTCAGTCTCGCAGGAATCACTTGCAAGGATGATATGGAAGGGCTGCTTGACAGCATTGCGGCCGTATCGTCAAAGAGGACTGGCGCATCAGTAGCCAAGAACTCACTGGATCCAAGCTCAAAAGCTCGTGGCCTCTTTTGTTTGTCCTCTTTGAAGAATCTGCTGACCAGCTCATGCAATGAATGTGACAGAGTAAGTGATTCCATCAGATTCTTGGGTGACGAGTAGGTCCGCAGTACATCAAGACCAAAGATCATCTGCACAAAGACAACACCAAAGTCCCAAATATCAGTCTTGTATGTATACTGAGGTTTGGAAGCAGCAGCAACCTCAGGTGGCAGCCAGTAAGCAGACTTGGCAGAAGTCATGCCTGGGGGTCCCGGCTTGTGCGAGCTGATGGCGTGGATCTCTCTCTGATACCACGAGTCGGAGATCTTGGGAACGATTTCACCTGTGGACTCTCGGAACAGCAGGATGTTCCCTGCATGAATATCTTGATGGGCAATATTCTTGTTGTGAAGAAAGTTGAGCGCATCTAGCAAGTCACGCGTCCAAGACCGCACTTTGCCAATCTCAATCTGCCCAGCAAGTTCCAAGAGCTCCTCCAGGGGACCCTTTTCCGCCAGCGGTGTCAAGACGCTTACGGTCCAAGCATTTGGGATAGTCGGGTCAGTGGCAATTCCACTCTGGACCTTGAAGTCCAAGACCTCGACGAGATGGCGGTGATGAACTCGCTTTACCGTCTTGAGGTCCTGAAGACGCGACTCGAGACTCTGCAGCTGCACCTTGAACTCCTTGGAGTCTTTACTACTAGTGCGCAAAACAGCTTCCTTGAGTGCCATCGTTTGACTGCCCTGGCCGTTAGCAAGGACAGGCCTGACCGTATAGACAGTCGAGACAGGGCCCTGTCGGGGGTCGCATTTGCTAGCAACAGCCTTGAACGTGAGGATGTTCCCTGACTTGTCCGTCGTATTGCAATATTGGTCAAACTCGATGAGCTCTTCCGTCTCGGTGCTCGAGGTGGGCTGTTGAGGAGTCTTGCCGTTGGGGCGGCGCTTCGACTCCTTGGCCTTTTGTCGTTGGCGATCAATCTGCTGTTGGAGCATCTCGGCCATGACACGTTCTTCTTCTTTTGTTTCCTCCATCTTCTTGCGATCGTCTTCCTCCTTCTTTGCTTGCGCTAACTTTGCCATCGAAGCCTCGTGTCGTTCTCGTTCCTCCTCGAGGGACGGCAAGTGTTTGCCATCTGCCTTTGCTTGGGCAGCATCTTCAAGGATATCCCGAACTCCTTCGACAATCTGATCGATCATCTCCTGTTGATCCTGCGCAAAGATCTTCGGCTGCGTCTCGAGGAACTTTTGAATCTTGAACTGGGTGACTTCCTTAAGGTCATAGTCCTTCAAGGTGATCAACGGGGGAGACTTCGGGTACGTCGCAGTCATGACAAAGCCGAGGGTGACGGCAAAGTCTTCGTCTCGCGATGCTTTTATTCGTATATCAAAAGCAGGATCTGTTCTCTACGTACTATGAGCTTCAACTATCGGAGCCAGAAGATGGCGACTAGGGGACGGCATGTGACTCTACCTTCCAAGCACTGTGAGTTCCCGTGTGCATGACAAAGTCCTCGCCATAGATTGCCTCGAGGGCGAGGAGCTCATTCTGCTGTAGTTCTTCATATTCAATCTTGTTGGTAGCCTCCGGGCTGGCGGCGGGCTCGAGGCCCGGAAAGCTTGACTCATCGTTGTTCTTGCTAAGGTTCAAGGGCGACTTCCATACCCCTGATTGCCACGCCATGGTTGCTCGGGATCCAGAGAAGTGTCACAGCAAAAGCTGCGACGCTACAGGGAAGAAGCCATGGCGGCACAGAATGTCGAGAAAATAATAATAAAAAGGTCGGTTGAAGGAGTCATCCAGAAAATGGATGACAGGTGAAGAAATCGCCAGGCCAGACCTAGGCTCTGACGTCGCGAATAGGTGGATGGCGGGGTACTCACCTTCACCTTATTGCCGGTTACAGCTTGAGGTGCTGCTTGATCCTGGAAAGGCGGTGTCGTCTCACCGAATTACAGGCGGCCACAGGGCTGATGAGGGGTTCCCGGCGGCTCTTGCAGCGGCCGGAGTGCTAAACTTTGGCCAATCGACGCCCCGAGACGCCTGGACCGCCAAGTGGTAGCCGCTGCAGAGGTGCCTGATCCCAGCTAGCGCTGCCTAGAAAGTTACTTTGGTGTGGCACACAGGGTCCCGTCTTTCTTATCACTGTTGTCGTGATGTGACAGGTGAAAGTAAACAAACCAACCTTTTACAACACATCCCCCACACAATCCGACATCGCCAACCACGAATTGGAGAGACAGATGCTACAATCCCATCATTTGTGATCGCGTAGGCGAAACAATTACTTGGAGACATTCAGACGACGCGCTTCTCTCGGCTCCACGAAGATTATAAGATGTTGGGTTGGATGCTGAGACGCGGCGAGGACGCGCCCAACGCTGTTCACGACGGAGGTTCGAATTCTAGGTCTTCAATGCTATCGCGCGCTTCTTGCTCACCATTCATGTTAGACACTACTCAGATCGATGTGCCTGATACCCCCGCGCCAGTATTTGCTGCAAGAGCTTTCAAGAGCGCCTTGTTTGGAACCCCAGCGCGACCGAGCGACAACCAAGCCGCGAGAGCAGCCAAAGAGAAGAACATGAAGGCGGAAGCAGTCTCTCAAACACCACCTCGACCCCCTCAGGGGATTCTTTTGACCCCGGGCACAGGAACCACGAGGAGGAAGCGCGTGTCGTTTGGACAGGACGTCAAAAAGACCAACGATCTTGATGTAATCCACGATAACGAGACACGCCATCGCACGCGCCTCAATGAGGCTCTGGAAAAGGCTTCACGATCCGCAGCCCAGGAGGCTGCGACGCGACGAAAGCAGGATGACACTTCAGACGATGAGTGGGAAGAAGCCGACGACGAGGATTGCTGCACCCACGATATCACGATCGATCTGAACGAGCCGCACTCGCAATCCGGGAAATACTGGAAGGAGGAGTTTGAAAAGTATCACGACGAGGCCAAGATCGAGATGGAGAAGTTGCTCAAGTACAAGCAGCTGGCAAAGTCATATGCCAAGCAAAAGGACGCCGAGGCCAGTGACCTCGCCGTCAAGCTCAAGGAAGAGCAGCAAAAGGTGATTGAGATGGAGAAGCAGATTGCTGAGGGCGCGTCTCAGATCGCATCGAAGCGAGGTGATCGATCGGACGATGTCAATTCTGAGCTTCTATCAACTTTGACGAAACAAACCGCTCTGGCGGTACAGTATCGAACTCGTGTCCAGGAACTCGAGGATCAACTTGAAGAATTCCTTAAGGACCGAGAGGACGACCCAGATTCAAAGGCCGGGCGCAGGCGTCGACTAGCAACATCACCAAGGACCCAAAAGACGATTCTGGAAACACAGCGAGAGTTGAGGAAGGCACGCGCCCAGGTGAAGGAATTGGGTGAACTCCGCGACCAGGTCTCGACTCTGAGGGCTCAACTCAGAGCAGCAGAAAAGAGAGCCTCAAAGGCTGAGACGCAGACAACGGCTGTGCCTGACACTCCTCGCGAGAGTGCAAGAGCTCAGGATCTACGCGCCCAGCTCCGCGAGGCCAGGGAAGAGAACAAGAGAAAAGACGAAGAGATCCGTCAACTCAAGGAGGAGTTTGAAGCCTTCCGAAAGGAGTCCGAAGCCCAAGCTACGGATAAGAATGGAGTGTTGGAACGCGCCCATACGAAGATTGCAGAGCTCAAGAAGGAGATAAGGACTCTGAAGACGGGAGATCAAGAGCACGCAGCTCGACCAAAGAGCTGGCATGTTCACACAGAAATCAGTCGTCTGGCGGAGGAAAACTCCAGACGAAAGGAGGAATCCTCAGAAAGGGCTTTCAATCAACGAGGCCATGACCTCGAGCGACGAAGCTTCGACTTGACGGATCTACAAGGCGAGGCCATTGGGCTTAAGACGGCAAACCCCAACATTCCTTCATTGCGACAGAAGTTCCACGAAGACGCCCTCCCGAAGGTGACTCAATCAGATGTTGGAACTACGAAGCAATCAGGCCTTGGTGATAGACCAAACCTTGGCCGACCTAGATGGCAGCCATTCGTGCCGCGATCACCAAGGAACAGGGCTTATCTCGGTGAGGAGCTCACCAAGCGCATCGAGAGTGGAGGTGCCGCGTCCGGACTCCCCGAACTCGATGACATTGCCGTGCCTGATCTACCAGCCCTCGCCAAGTCGATTGCGCGTTCAAAGCGAAACACGACGACCGACAAGGCAGATGACGACATTGATCTTCTACAGGATCGCTTCACGCGACTGGGAGGTCCAGATCAGAGCAACGGTGCACCTCCAGCCACCACCGCGTCGAAGGGCACACTACCACCGGAGCGTAGAGCAGCGGCGATTGCGCGAATCGAGCAGAGAATGGCAGAGAAGAAGCGAGCGCAGAGAAGAAAGGGGTTTGACAAGGAGAATGTTCGACCTTGAGAATGAAGAGAATGGATGCAGATAATCATATGAGAGATTGGGCTTTGGTATGGAGTGAGGTGTTGGACTTCTTTTTGGTTGCTGACAAAATTGGACTTGTCAACTCATGGATGGAAACCCTGGAAAGGCTGGACCCGGGTTTATTTTAGCATTGGCATGGAGTTGGGTTTTTGTTGTTGTTGTTTTTTCCCATTGCAGAAAGAATCATCGGATATGGTTTTTAAAGTTGAGTCAATTGGATTTATCATGGTTGGTCTCTTTTTCTGTTATCTTCCGTCTTCTGTATAGGCCCTTGCGCTTATCTAGGTAGGTAGGTATCCCGCCGTGAACGAGCCATAGCCAGGCGCAAACTTGGACTTGTCACGTTATATTATACTCATGGCTCCTTTACATCCTGTCGTGTATGATAAAGATGAGATCCAGGATGAGATTCTGGATCTAGAGCGTCGACTTCAAGATGCAAGGGCACGTTTAAAGACGAAGCAACTATCAGCTCCACCTCCACATTCAGGTCGTATGTATCACCTCCACTCACATTCACCCCTATGATGATCTCGGCTCACCATCATCAGCTCACCTCGCACCTTCGACTCACTTCCTACTTCTCCTCTCAGACTCTGCGCTTCCTCTTGGTTCTTTTGCTTTTAGCAGTGGTCTAGAGTCGTATCTTGCTCATGCGCCTCGCGGCGGCGCATCTTTCTCCTCTTTCTTACCTTCGTCGCTGTCGTCCTTTGCTGCGACGACTCTCCCTTTCGTCCTAGCTGGACATCGCAACCCAGATGCCCTCCCTGAGTTAGACGACCAGCTTGATGCGGCTATTATATGTACCGTAGGTCGTCGTGCGAGCGTTGCGCAGGGTCGTGCTCTATTGAGTATCTGGGAGCGGTCATTCCGTGCAAGCCGACCTGATGTCGATGCTCATGCGCTTCGTGACTTTGCTGCTCTCTTGAGGCGTGAGAGTCAGAATGAGGTACCCCTCGTATCTGCGCACCTTGCGCCGCTATTTGGAGCGATATGCGCACTCGTCGGGTTGGAGCTGCGACAGACGGCGTACGTCTTTATGCTGAGTCACGTCAAGGCGTTGATATCGGCTGCAGTGAGAGCAAGTGTGTTTGGACCGTACCAGGCGCAAAAGGTGTTAGCTGGACAGAATGTGCAGAGGATGATTGATGATATGATTGATCGAGAGTGGAATACGCCAGTCGAGGAAGCTGGGCAGACAATCCCGCTTATGGATCTATGGTTTGGACGACACGAGGTGTTGTATTCTAGAATCTTCAACAGCTAAAACCTTTTTTTTTTCTTTTTTTTTTTTTTTTGCTGTCATTGTGGTATCATTACAGTTACAGAATAAATAATCTATGCATCCAATATGTCAAAACGCCTTGTACCCTATTCATCATCGCTGTCGCTGTCGTATGCCACCAAGGGTCCTGCTGAAGCTGCAGCTTTGGGCTTAGATGCCACCGACACCTTTGCCTTGTTGAGAGCCGCAAGTGTGCTGCCCGAGAAGATGCCTCCCGCTTCCTGCCGTGGCTGTTGTTCCTCCTGCGCTGGTGTCTCGCTGGACTCGCCGTTTTCGATCATGGGTCGTTCTTGGTATTCCACCTCGAAGCCTTCTCGTCCCAGGGGGTTCACGGCCTGAGTACCTCGGGCAAAGTGCACTTCATCAGGGGCTTCGTATCCTTCAAGGCCATAGCTGCTCTCAATCTTCCTCCTCTTCCTAGCCTCGGGATCCTTGCCTTCGATCTCGGCTACAAACTCAGCAGGCAAGGCTCTTCGAATAGCTTCAGCAGCTTGCTCCTCGATTCTTCGCGCCTCACGCGCCTGCGCCATCGGGTTGGGATCGGCGGTGGCCCATCGAACGTTGAGAATCTCGTCGTGGTCGAGAGATTGATGCGCCATGGCTTCCTTTGCGAATTCGGCGTTGGCCTCCTTGACGTAGGTTACGAATGCGACACCTCGAGTGTTGAGAACACGAGCTAGTTTTGTTAGCAGATGCGACACAAGACTGTTGAAAAATGAACTTACTGCGCTCAATAGGACCCCATTCAGCAAAATGCCGAGCCACAATCTCCTCAATATCATCGGTAACGTGTATCCTTCCCACATAGACGGTTCTGTTTTGCCTCATGAAACTTCCCACGCCACCCATATCATCTCGGTAATCAGAAAACTTGTCGCGTCCGAAGCAGTCGACATTGGGGTTAAAGTGATCGTACGTCCCAGGAAGTCGGTGAAGGTAATCGCAATCTTGACCCTTGGTGCAGATTCCGCGCGCGAACCGCAGACAAAAGAAGCTCCCCGGCAGCCCGTCGGCCTTGGTGTAGCCGGAATCTTTGGCGACGTTGCAGCGACCCTTGGCGTGAGTCTTGGACAGGTACTTGTCTTCTCGATCGCCGCCCGACCACTTGTTGTACCAGATGTTGAAAATCGTACCAGTCTGAGGAGGAGGCTCTGATGTGAGGGTATCGGGATCGATTTGCACTCGCGCAGGCCGCTTCTTCTTGCGGATGATCTTCCTAACGACCTTTTTCGTAGTTGGGGCCGCGACATCGGTATTTGTCGTCGCAAGCGCCATCTCCTGATCCTCCTGATCGGCGACCGGCGCCGTCGCAATCTGCTCTGCTGTATCGGCCATGATATTCTTTCGCAAAAAAACGAATCGTTGAAAAAAAGATTGTTGTGATGGCGACGCGACGTTGCCTCGAGAACCTAGCAAATGATGCAAGGCTACAAAAGATTCTGGGGGATGGCCATGCTCCCAAAAGAGGAAGGCGGTGAGTCAGCGCATCCCGCATTTGTGGAGCCCAGTTTTGGGATTCTGCCGCCACTTCATCAGGCCTTCTTCTAGCCCCTCCACTCATGATTTTGGAATCCTGGAATAAACGCCGACGACTTATATACCCCTTTAGTTTGCCCTTTTCTTTTCTAGGCCTTGTCTAGAGACGCGACGGGCGTCTCGAACTGGCGGCAAGATGGTCAACATTACGGACAAGATCAAGGAGTACGTTGTCTCTCTTGGGCGCCATGGCGGGGCATCACTGACATGTTTGAAGGATTGAGGATGAGATGAAGAGGACGCAAAGTAAGCATTGATGTGTTTTTATGAGTTCAAGTCATGACTTTAGAGAGTCCTGGCTATACCAGTTCTGAATCTCAAGGACTAGTGAAAGGAATAGCTCGTTCTTTCGGCGCCACGTTCATGAAGATTCACCGCGATGCCACTTTCACAGCGCCCCTTGTTGCATTGACACCCATTTATTTCACTATGAACTTTTGCTGACATTATCCTAGAAAACAAGGCCACTGGTATGTTTACAATGCTTCATCTCGGATCACACGTTTCTAGCGTCTATTAACACATCTCAGAATATCATCTGGGTCTATTAAAAGGGTAAGTTCAACTAGCAGGCCAAGACATGTCTCGAACCTACCACTCGAAACACGACGCCATTCCCATCGGATATTAACAAAGCCCAGAAAGCTCGCTCGACTAAGGGCTCAACTGTTGGAACCCGGTCCGGGAGCCGGAGGTGGTGGTGGCTCTGGTTTCGACGTCAGCAAGAGCGGTGATGCGCGAATTGCCCTCGTCGGTTTTCCCTCGGTAGGAAAGTCAACTTTCTTGTCCAAGGTGACCAAGACGAGATCTGAGGTTGCTTCGTATGCCTTCACAACTCTTACAGCCATCCCTGGTGTGTTGGAGTATGGTGGTGCTGAGATTCAACTTCTTGATCTTCCAGGTATCATCGAGGGTGCCGCCGAGGGAAAGGGCCGAGGACGACAAGTCATCTCGGCGGCCAAGACCAGCGATCTTATTCTCATGGTGCTAGACGCTACCAAGAAGGCAGAGCAGAGGGCCCTACTCGAGGCTGAACTGGAAGCAGTCGGTATCCGTCTGAATCGGGAGCCTCCGTAAGTGTCGAGTAAGACAAAGTCTCGGATGTTGGACTAACACGGAAGCAGCAACATTTACCTCAAGGTCAAGAAGGCGGGCGGCATGAAGATCACATTCCAGACTCCCCCCAAGTACCTGGACGAGAAGATGGTCTTCAACATCCTCCGCGACTACAAGATCCTCAACTGCGAGGTTCTGGTGCGAGACGAGTACGCGACTGTCGATGATTTCATTGATGTCATCATGAAGGACCACCGCAAGTACATCAAGTGCTTGTACGTGTACAACAAGATCGACAGCGTCTCGCTCGACTTTCTCGACAAGCTGGCCCGGGAGGACCACACGGTGGTGATGAGCTGCGAGCTGGACCTGGGTATCCAGGATGTTGTCGAGAGGTGCTGGAAGGAGCTCAAGCTGATTCGCATCTACACCAAGCGCAAGGGCGTGGACCCCGACTTTAGCGAGGCTTTGATTGTGCGCAGTAACAGCACCATCGAAGACGTTTGCGATCGTATTCACAGGACACTGAAGGATACGTTCAAGTATGCGTTGGTTTGGGGCGCTAGTGCGAGACATGTTCCTCAGAGAGTTGGTCTGGGACATCCTGTGGCGGATGAGGATGTTGTTTACATTGTCAGCGGCTGGCGAGCGTAGACAGTCATTATCTCAATTGCCGCATAAACACACAAAAATACACCTGACGCAAAGTTCTAAGAGTCATATGTTCCATTGGTAAAATCGTACATCAACAGTAGTAACCATAAAGTCCAAGTCCAAACCCAAACCCTGTCATCGCATCATGTCATTACAACCCAAGGCCTTGATATCCTGCACAAGTTTAAAAACCCCCCAAACGCCTCCCAGTCCAACCTCCAGCGGTAGACCGAATTCCTGGTGAAGTAAATACACGCGATGTAATCCCACAAGACATGGCTTTCACACACAAAAAAGTGCAGCGTGCGAAGAAGAAACAAGTTTGTTGTCGTCGGGTGTTGTTTACAGACCAAAGGCCTTGGTTGGAGCTGGCTTTGCACCCAAGGGGTTGTCGCCCTTGAGTTTCTTAGCGCTGGCTTGGGCGAACAGCGACTTGGGCTTGGCCCTGTGGATGAATTGTTAGTTGAGTGTGAATGAGTTGAGGAGAAGGGGATACGGACTTGCTCGCGTGCTTGTTGCGCAGAGCGTTGATCTTGGCGGTGCAAGGGCTCATGATGTTGTCCGAGGGCGAGACATACTGGGTCGTCCTGTCTAAAGTTAGTAGAAGTTTTTATAAAAGAAAAAACAAGTGGTTCGTACGTCTCCTCTTGCGCCATCTTGGACTGGAGAATCTGGCGATGATACTCCATGCTCTTGACCTCCTTGACAGGAGCTTGCTGCTCCATGGTAGCGTTGACGTCCTTGTCGGCGAGAACCTTGGTCGACATGATTGATATGTGTTTGTGTTTGTGTGTGTAAGACGAGATGCTGAAGCTTCAATTGTGTGTGTGAATGCAGTAGCTTAAGCTTGCGAATTGCGTGAGTTGTCTGAAGAAGTTTAAAAAATCAACGAGGTGTGCGTGTGCTTCTTTAATGTACTTGAGTGTGCCCTTTGTGATTGGGATGGGATATAAACCTCGGACAAGAACGTGCACAAGTCAAAGAAAATTACCAGGTAAAGTAAACGGTGCCTTCTGGTCGACGGGGCAACGGGCGAGAAAAATTGCACGGCAAGCAGGGATCAAGGGTTGGAATGTGGGTCCCTGCCGTGAAAGAAAGAGTTGCACGCTAACAAGCTACCTTGCGATTTCCGTGAGCTTCTGCACGTCAGAAAAAAAAGTGCCCGTAGGTCGCATCGGCTAAGGGACAACGCATCCATCTTCCATCGTCAGGGGCAATGGCATGTCGTGGACTATGCGCATGAGATTTTCGGAAATGTTCAAGGGTTATAGATGTGACTGGTGATTGTCGAGTGAGTCATGGCGAGTAACAGGATGCTTCAATGTCACCCAATACAAGTCGGCCAGGGAACTTGAATCCAGACCTATAACCCGGAGGATCTATTATCACATACAAAACAAACAAAAACACTATCTTGATACTGAAACTTATCATCCTGGCGATGTTTGGCTTCTCTTCATGCGGCCAGAAAAGCAAACAGGGGGTCTTTTTCTCCACTGCTTCACTTGGTCAACCATGACATGCGGCCAAGTCACATCAGCCATCTTTACAGCTTGTGCTGTATCCTTGCTCCCGGCTGTCTCCTCTCGACTCCATACTCCTTCAGCAGCTCCTCCGTCTTGGCCCTCTGCCTCTTGATGACAGCCGTCGCCTCAGGACCGCGCTTGTTCTCGTTACGACCCATCTGCTGCAGATGCACCTCGTCAGGTCCATCGGCAAGCCGCAGCGTGCGGATGCCAGCCCACATGTAGGCCAGCGGCGTATCCTGCGAGACGCCCGCTCCGCCAAACGCCTGCACGGCGCGGTCGATGACGGTGAGGGCCGTGGATGGGACGAGAACCTTGGCCTGGGCGATCTCCTTGAGGGCCTTCTTGGGGCCTAGCTCGTCCATCTTGATGGCTGCGTTAAGCACGATGAGACGAGCTGCGTCGATTTCAATGCGTGACTTGGCGATCCACTCGAGGATTACGCCGTGCTCGCGGAGGAGCTTGCCGAAGGGCTTCTTGGACTCGTCGTTGACGCGGAGGAGCATCCAGTCGAGGGCTCGCTCGGCCTGACAATTGTGAGCAGGCATTTTGTTACGTGAGGGTAGGAACACTTACAGCGCCAATGGTTCGCATGGCATGGTGAATGCGGCCAGGTCCAAGACGGCCCTGGATAATCTCAAAGCCTCGTCCTTCACCAAGAACAATGTTGGAAACGGGCACCCTCACGTTCTTGAATGTCAGATGTCCATGACCATGAGGCGCATCATCATAGCCATAGACATTCAGCATACGGTTGATGGTAATACCGGGCGTATCGGCAGGCACCAAAACAACCGACTGCTGACGATAAGGGTCCTTGTTGTTAGGATCCGTCTTACCCATGACAATGTAGATGCTGCACCGAGGATCACCAGCACCGCTAGACCACCACTTCTGTCCGTTAAGAACATACTCATTACCCTCGCGTTTAATATCCAGCTCAATGTTGGTAGCATCCGACGACGCAACCTGCGGCTCAGTCATGAGGAACGCAGATCTAATCTTGCCGTCCATGAGAGGCTTGAGCCACTGCTGTTTCTGAGCCTCGTTGCCGTACTTGGCTAGAACCTCCATGTTTCCCGTGTCGGGAGCTGCACAGTTGCACGCCTCCGAGGCTACGTGGGAGCGGCCGAGCCACTCGGCCATGAGACCGTACTCGAGGTTGGTGAAGCCGGGAGACTCCTTATAGTGGCCCTTGGGGAGGAACATGTTCCAGAGGCCGAGAGCCCGCGCCTTGGTCTTGAGGTCCTCGATGATGGAAGGGTGGCCTTCCCATCGGGCGTCGCCCTCACCCGTTTGGGCCTCGACGACGGGGTCTGCTCTGTCAAAGTGTTAGTCTTGTGGTGAAGGGTGCTGCGGTGGAGGACTCACGGGATACATTCCTCCTCGACAAACTTGGCCACCAGGTCAAGCTGTCTCTTGGCAGCGTCGCTGACGCGATTTACAGCCTAGAGATTCGTGAGTTAGTGGAAGCTCTTCACAATGGCTGAGCAATGGGAGCTACCCACAATAGCAGGGATTCTTGCCGACATGATGACAGCTATGGTGTTGTCGACGTCAGATGATAACAGTAACACAAAAGACCAGACGAAAAGAAGATGAAGTCAATGTCTCAATAAAAAATCTCCCGAGATTACACAAAAGAGAAGATCCACGGGGTCCTTAAATGAGTTCATGTAACTTCAAGCTACCCCAGCTTCTCCGCACCGTCGTCTCGAATGATGGCGAGCGTGCCGAGGTTCGTTTCTGCTGACTCGCCTCCTTGACCTCTCACAGCGCGAGGCTCTCCCCAAGTGGGGAGCTTGGAAATCCGGGGTACGCGACCTTCGGCCTCGGAGCTGGGTGGGGCTCATGCCGAGGGACAAGCTTCGCCCGCTGGTTATGCTACGGGTATAAGACAAGGAGAGAGAGACACACAGATATGGAGTATGTAACCATCATGGTTGCTTTTTCGACAACATACGATTCTTGCTTGTCTTGATGCGGTCTTGCTACTGAGGCTTGTGATAGTGGCATGGCGTGTTGTTATCTGTCAACGGGATATGAACCATGACATGACACTCAACATGGACACTAGATGAGGACAACAGTTCAAAATGATAAGCCATCTGCGGACAACTCAATCGTCCATGTTGACCTCGCAACTATCAATCAGAGCATAAAAAAGCAGACGAAAAAAAGTCGCATCCATGCATGAACACCAACAAGAAAAAAAGGAAAACCATCGGCCTCAGTATGATACATTCAGCCAAATAATGCTGCCTCCACCACACTCGAGACACATTTCCCTCCTCCTGAGCCGGTCCCCTTCGCCTTCGCCTTCATCGAATCCAATCCGAACCGTGTCGTCTGTATCGCATCGCACATTCTAGTACTACTCTAGCACGCACAGCCGTCGCGGTCGTTCTCGATGTGAATGTTAATCGGGTCATCAAAGTCGCCGCTGAACTCCTCTGACTCTTCTTGGGCGAGGGCGTTTCGGGCGATCACTATAGAGTGTTAGGTCTATGGACAGTCATGTATTCAAGAATACCCACCCTCAAAAGCCTGGTCAATGTTGATGGCCTCCTTAGCACTCGTCTCAAAGTAAGGAATGTCGCCCTTGGACTGGCAGAAGGTCATGGCTCTCTTGTTGGAAATCTGCTGCATGTCAGAATAATTCCATCCTGACTAGTCGAATCACATACCACTCGCTTGCTCTCCTCAACATCAATCTTGTTGCCTAGCACGACCTACACAATCAGTCAATAGGCAACCTCAATCCACAGTCTCTGCCTGACTCACGAAGGGAAAGTTGGGAGGGTCCCGGGGAGAAGCCTGGATGAGGAACTCGTCCCTCCAGCTGTCCAGCGCCTCGAAGCTCTTGGCGTTGTTGACATCGTAAACGAGGACGCAGCAGTCGGCGCCTCGGTAAAAGGCCACGCCCAGGGATTGGAATCGTTCTTGGCCGGCGGTATCCCACAGCTAATTTTCCAGCGATTAGCCTCAAATCTCGAAGGCCATATGTTTGCGTGCACGAGCGGGCTGTCCTACCTGCATGGTGACTTGTCGGTCATCGACCAGGACCTCTCGAGTCAGGAAATCAGCTCCGATGGTGGCCTTGTAGCTCGCACTGAACTTCTTGTTGACCTGTGATGAGGGGGGAAGATATCAGCATCGTGGCCGTTATCGAGGGGTCGTGGAAAGGTGCGCACATATTGGTTCATCAAGCTGGTCTTGCCAACACCGCTATCGCCAAGGATAATAACCTATTCACGACCATATCAATATTTTGAGCTCTTGGTGGTCAAATATTCGATTCCCCGCACCTTAAGGAGGACCTTCTTTCTCGAAGACATGTTGGGCTATAGTCTATCGAGCAGAGCGATTCTCAATGACGTTATCTCGAGCGTCAGGAACGCAATGACCGCAGAGCCTTCGCTTGTCAAGGCTCGGTGTCGCCTAGTAAATCTATCGAAGTCCGTAGCAGGTGTGCTCTTCAGAGGCTTTGTTTCGTCGTCGTGGGTGCTGAAAACCGTCCGTGGCGGTAGCAGGATCGGATCTAGGTTGGGTTGTTGTTTGAAGAGGCAGCGGCAGATGACGGGAGGGCGGCGGAGAGTACCAATGTCACAGCCTCGCCCGTCGCTAGAGGTGATGCCCACCGGAGCTAATCCACTCTGGGCCTAGCCCTATGCATAAATCAAGGGTGGGGCGCGACGGCGCCAGTGGTTCGTGGTTTGTGCAACCCCACGTGACATCATATGCAGCGGCATCATGCGACGTCGACCCTTGTAGCTCAGATAGGCGGTGGATTGAGATGAGGAGGAAATAGGGTCAACCTCATGTCAAGGATAGATCCAAGGAGCCTTATGGACCCAGGATTGAGGCTTGGATCGCGGAATCATGGCGGATGACAGCCTTCTCGACAAGGTCCACGCCTTGAGTGATCTCGAGCTGGCCTTGCTTCTCTGTCTTATCAGTCGCGAACACTGCCTCGTGAGCACCCCGTCGGATGCTATCGACGACCTCATACAAGAGCTCCAGCTGGTAGCCACCAAGACCTTTGGTCTCAGCTGGGTCGTCGTCGACTGCACTCCCTCCACCACGCTCGAAGATTTCGCCGCCGCTCTTATCATCGGCCACCAGCCCTCCTCCTCCGGCCACTCTACCTCTCCCTCGCGCAACCACCCAGACTCGTACTTTACGTCACGGCCATCCTCGTCGCATCCACGCACACCACTCAGTCCGCTGTCACCAGGTGGCGGTGCCTTCTCCTCCCGAATAGCCAACGTCATCTTGGCCAAGAACCTTGACCGAGCGCCCCAGGCAGTCCAGATCCAAGCTCTGGAGCTCCTACGCACGCGCCGCATCTTTACTCGAACCTCTGTACAGACAGCCCCGAAGCAGTTTGTTTTTATACCAGTGCTAGAGGCAGCCAGTGGCGGAGAGGCTCGTGTAACAGCGCACCTCAACGACTTTTTGTACATCGCATACTGGCATGATCCAGAAGATGGATTTGTCAACCTCGATGAGGCGGATGTTAATGATGCTGATACGGCATCAACGCAAAGTGTAGTGAAAAGGGGACCTGGTGAAGAAGGGTCCTCTGGTCAACCTCTAATCAGCGAAAACGTAGGCTTGACCTTCATCCCATATCCTCCTCCAGCTGACCGTAAAACAGGAGATCAGCCACTTGGGAACGCTGAGCCAAGAAGCCAAGGTTGACATCGAGGTCACCCGCTACCAGATGAACATTGTCTCATTCCTCCGTATGCACCGAGCAGTTGCCGGAGGCATCAGCCCGACGGCTACCAAACACTTTGGTCAGCTTATGCGCTGCCTAGCTGCTCTGCATCGTCTGGACTTTGTTACTCCCGCACTTGTTGGCCTTGCTGCCCACAAGATTTATCTACATCGTATCCAACTGACGCTCCCTGAAAAGGAGAGAAGTATGCAATGGGGCAGCAAGGTGGAAGCCGTAGAAGCCCTTTTAGAAGACATCGGTCCAGAAGACGTCGTCGAAGATGTGCTAGGCATGGTGACCGCACCGCTCTGAGGCGGTCGCCCGTGTATTAAATAATTCTATAATAATCTACACGTCATGACAAGTTGATTTGAGGACTCCAGTTCCCCGAGTAGCCAGCCAGGCCAAGTCCATTCCAAGTTTTGTTCATGATGCCGATGGCCCGTTCAATTGATTTCGCCATGTTCCCAAAATGCCATGCCATTAGCCGCCTTGAAACAATCACTCTAGTAAAAAAAAGACATTGCATATGCCGCAACCGTCATCAACGCCATATTTCCTTGACTTTCCCTCTAAGAGATCTCGCGGACCTTGCATGACCAGCCAGAGCCGGCTTCCAACAGAGGCAAGCTAGATAAACGTCAGTATAAGAAAGTAAAAAGGGGAATACAAAAACTCACCTAGCACCGAGACACCAGCCAAGCTCGTTGCCCTTGATCTTCTTGGCAATCTTGACTTCTCGGTCAATGGGCATGTCGTAGCCAGTGTGAAGAAGAGCCATCATGAAGTTGAGATCTAGGCAGTGGTCGGGTCGGTCGAGAAGCTCCTCCATGGCGCCAGGGACAGTGGTGAAAACGTCCCAAGCAGTCTTGCCCATGCACACAGTCTGGGTAAGGTCGTGCATCTCGCGGAGGGTGAAGGAGTCGGGCATGCCAAGGGGCTTGGTGCGGTCGTAGAAGTAGGAGAAGATGTATACATCCTCCTTGGTGAAGGTCTTGGCCAGAAGAGGCTGGTGGATACCGTTGAAGGAGCAGGGAGCGAGAGTGCAAGCAGCGTCCTTGTTGAGAATCTTCTCAGCCAGGTTGCGGCACTGAGCGGGAGCAGGCTGCGAGGGACCAGTGAACTTGACGAGGTTGAGCTCCTTGCTGGCGCCGATGGTAACATTGACGTCCTTAGACATGCCGGGAGCAATGCAGGGGTGGACAATGGGCTCCTTCAACCAAGCCTTGTCAGCGCCCTTCACCTCACTAATGTCGTTAATGAGAGCGGCGTGGATGGCCTCGCGGGCAGCCATCAGGCCATAGCCAAGGTGAGAGTGCTGGTAAAGCTCAAAGTTGCGGCCACCGAAGCTGAGATCGTATTTGTGGTCGCCAGCAGTGAGCTTCTCAGGCATGCCACCATCAGCAGCGCCCTTGAAGGTAGGCTCGAAGACAATCTGGGTGGAACCACCGCCAAGGTCGAAAACAGCAGCGGTCTCACTCATGTCAGGGCCGCCAATCTTGCCGAGGAGGTAGTTGGTGGTGATCCAGGCGTAGACACCCTCGAGGGATCCGTCCATGATAGCAACGCCCTCCTTCTCCTGGTCGACGACAGGGAAGGGGTAGTCGACTTCGAGGTGTCGTCGGACTTCGGCGAGGATAGCATCAGCGGGCTCCTTGCCGATCATTCGGAGACCAGCGGTGGCCTTGACAGCAACGGGAGAGCAGCCCTTGAGAGCATCGGGAACGTTGTCCATGGCGACCTTCATGAGGGGGTCCAGGCTCTTGGCAGCGGCCACGGGGTCGTCCTTATACTTGCTAAGGCCACCGACCTCCTTCTCGGTCATCTTGAACTCCTCCTTCTCGAGCTCGGGGGTAGGACCGCAGTTGTTGAACTTGTAGACGTGGATTCGCGATCCAGTGCTGCCAGCGTCAATCATGAGGACATACTGCACAATGGGCTTCTCCTTGGAGAAGGACTTGGTGCATCGATCGGTTCCGTAAGTCGAGTCGGAGGGAGTTTGGCCATCACCGCCCTTAGCGGCTTGAGATGCTGGAGCGCATGAGTAAATAAACTGCAATCTTTCCTAGACAAGAGTTCATACCTCCACCAGTAGCACCTCCACCGTTGTACACTTCAACACCCTTGGGCGAGATAAAGTAGAAGAGTGTAACAATCGCGAGGACGATGGCGGCAGTCTTAATCCACCGAGTCCTCTGCGACTGGGTCATCCAAGATTCCTTCATCCTTGCGAAATATCCCGGTCTCTTGGGCTTGAAATTATATCGGCCTGGTTTCTCGTGAGGGTCGTAGGCGACGAGCTTGGAGGGCAGCGATGTGGCTGTTCTCATGAGCGCGGGTCGAGAGAGTGGAAGAGTGACGAGGCGGCGACGGGGGGGTCAGTATCAGAGAGGGACGCCGTCGCGCATGGGAGGGGAAGAAAGGTTGAGAAGAGTCAACCTCGGGGAACACGCTTCTAAACGAAGGAGAAGCGATCGATCAAAAGAAAGGAATGGAGAAGCGTGGCAAAGAGAGAACACACGTCAGAAAAGGAGTCGCGGTTATTATCTAAGTTTTTTGCCTGTTGACAATCTGTTAAGAAAGGGGCGCGGACTTGCATTCGTAGCAGACTTAGGTACGGGTTTGATTGTAACCAGTCGTAGGCGCGGAATCGATTTGGATTGGACGTGGACTCGTGGAGGTGACATTGTGGCCAATCCGCATCGGATGGCGGCCCCACCCCGGATGCGGGTTGATGTCTGTCAGGGGTTTGCAGGGAGTTTTTTCAGTGATAACAGCCCCTGAGCTGGCAAGGCGCCTCTAATTTTAGAAGCCCCACCGACATCATGAACTTGAAGAGGTCGCCTTTTGGAGTTGAGAGATTTCCAACAAGAGATCGATGCAGATGAGTGAGGAGAGGTTATTGTGATAAAATCATTCTAGATAGTCCAATTTTGATGGCATATGTTCTGTTAATGAGTGTCGTGTGGTTGACTTGCTATATGAGAAGGTGCATCAGTCAGCACCTCAGAATGTTCCAGTCGCCGTCAAGACGTAGGCCGGTGTTGCCTGCTCCTTGAGCCATGTTAACCTCTTTGTTAACACTTCAACACAACATGTTCGCAACTTAACAACTGTACGCATTTTCGCCTTTCCAGTGAAAATCTCTAGAGATAATCATTTGCCGCGATCCTCTTCCCGTCTCATTAGCGCCTAACAGCCCTACCAACTTGGCATTGGGTCCCAAAGATTCGTCCCACCTCAGCCGACGACATGGACGTACACCTTCTCGTATACGACCTCTCTCGGGGCTTGGCTCGACAGATGTCTGCAGGACTTCTCGGGTTCCAACTTGACGCCATTTATCACACATCAATCGAGCTCAATGGTCGGGAATACGTCTACGATGGCGGCATCATTGCCATCACCCCTGGCTCATCACACCTCGGCCAGCCCATGGAGAAGATACACCTGGGCACTACTAACTTGCCCATGGACGTGATAGAAGAATTTCTAGACTCCCTTCGACCTATCTTTACGCTAGAGGTACCTATTCAGATCATCATCCGTTAGTATTGTCCAACCAGCTAATCCACTCAGGCCTATGACCTCTTCCATCACAACTGTAACAACTTTAGCGACTCATTCTCAAATTTCCTCATCGGTAAAGGCATCCCGGAGCATATCGTTAAGATGCCCCAGGCTGTTCTCGACTCGCCCATGGGTCGTATGCTGCTTCCCCAGCTCACTCAGGGAGTCAATGCTGGGAGGCAAAACGGCTCCATCCTTGGCCTTCAGCAAAGCGCCCAGACACCCGTGGCTCCAAAGCATAGCGTCAAAAATGTCACCAATCTGGCTGAATTCAATCGTCTAATGGAAGCAGCAAGAAGCTCATGCGCGGTCGTCTTCTTCACTTCAGCGACATGCCCTCCTTGCAAACTTTTGTATCCGATATACGACGAGCTCGCACAAGAGGTTGGAGACAAAGCCACGCTGATCAAGATCGATATATCCAATCCCCAAGCGCACCAGATTGCCAGCCAGTACTCCATCAGCGCCACCCCAACCATCATCACATTTCTACGCGGGGAGCAGGAGAATCGATGGTCTGGTGCCGACCAAGCTGCTCTTCGCGGGAATGTCAGCCTTCTCGTTCAGATGGCCTTTCCACTTCATCCACACGAGAAGCTCCGACTTCCAACTTTTGCGAATCCTGATGCGAAGCCAGTCCTTTATGCTAAGGTTCCCCCGTTGGATAAGCTCCTGGTCAAGATGGGCAATGAGGTGGCGAGCAAGCCTGAAGTCAAGGCCCTCAAGCAGTATCTTGAAGATCGCGCTAAGGATGGCCCATCAAGTGCCGTTGTACCTGAGATGAGTCACCTGTCGAGTCTTGTAAAGGACTCAGTCTCGTCACTACCAATCAACATTCTCTTTACGATTGTGGACTTGTTCAGGTGTTCGCTATCTGACCCCAGAGTCAGTGGCTTTTTCGCCGAGGAAAAGGGCCATGAAACTGTCAGAGCCGTCCTAGACTTTGTCAACAAGCAGACAGAGTGCCCTTACGCACTACGCCTCGTTACATTGCAGATGGCCTGCAACTTCTTCTCAACGCCTCTATTCCCCGAGGAAATCATGAAAGACAGCAATCTACGCTCAGCCATCATCCTGCTGGTTTCTTCCAGCTTCCTCGATGAAGGCCATAACAACGTGAGAGTTGCAGCCTCGTCCCTCCTGTTCAACTTGTCTCTTGCGAATCGACGGGCCAGGAAGAATTCCAAGCCAACTCTCTCGGGAGATGACGAGCTAGAGCTGGCTGCGTCTGTCGTGGAGGCCATCACACTAGAAGAGCAGTCAGCAGATGCGTTACATGGCATGTTGCTGGCTTTAGGGCATCTCGTCTACGGCACGGCTCTTGATGGAGAATTGCCTGATCTCCTCCAGGCAGTGGGGGCTGAGGATAGCATTCTAGCCAAGAAGTCCAAGTTTCCGGATGAGAAGCTTATCACAGAAGTGGGTGCAGAGTTGCTAGGCAAGGGGTTGCGGAAGCCATGAGATGGGATTTCCGGGTGTCATGGACTAGATGTCTCTATAATAAGTTATCACTTAGACTCACCTAATGAACCACTTGGTAAGAGTATTTCTGTAACTTGCTATACTTCCGAAGTCTTGACTGATGTGGAGCTTGGAAATGGAAATATTAAGTGGCAATACATCCCAGATGCCTCAAACAGGAAATGTTCTTATTAATTACAATACCACGCCCTAGGAGCCTGGGCACCTTTAAACGGGCTGGTTATAAGAAAACAGTTCAGTCCCTATCCACCAACCCAGCAGCACCACAAAGGCCAACTTATCCGTATAATATACAGAATAAAAGAAGATATTAAACATACCGTAACGACTCGACAATTTTGCAAAACCTGGTGGGTCTAGATACCCTAGTTCGTGACTTTTCTATTGGTTCAGGCCAGGTTAGGTTAGAGCCAGCCTCTGCCGCCTCGCGAGCTGCCAGTCAGAGCCTCTATTGCGGGATAGCAAATCAAGAGCTTGAAAACAGAGGCTAGCAAGGGTATCTAGGGCCACCGGTTTTGCAAAATTGTCGAGTCGTTACGGTATTTAAATATTTCTTATTATTAGGATATTCTTTTTGTTATTTCAGTATGGTGGATCTGTATTTTTGCCTGTTTGGTACATATATTAATCTTATCTTGACCCATCGGATGGATACAATATCTCAAACTCCTCCAAGTGTGTTGTCTAAATATGACACCAAACTCCTCAAGAGGTGTAAAGCCGTATTGTGAATCTAGTCCGCTGTCTACTGTATTATCCCATCGCCCTTTCATCTGTTGTTGTCTAACACTGCAAGATCGTTATATTCAGCAATGGAAATGAAATTAACCAGTGTCTGAAGACAGCCTCGGGCGTTCAAAAGCCCAGCAAGCCACAACAAGGGATTCAGACCAATGGTCCGGAGCACCTTGACTCTTCAAATCCACGCCACCGTTTCAGTCAGACTACACAGACTTGTTTTGCCCCCTTTTTTGAGGCTGTACCCAGACCTAATCCAGCCACTCACCCTAGCCTCAGTTCTCTGGGTCTTTAAAGTGGTGTCCGTCGGTTTTCTGTATCCACTTTCATGTACCTCGTACCTACGCTTCCATGAGCACCCCAAGCCTCGCAGTGCTTGGCGGGTTCTTGCTATGTTCGTAATATGGTTAAAAGCCCGGCTTCAATCCAGCTGTTATCCTGATTTTACCTTGATCACTACTCCTTCTCTCAGAAAGTACGGGATTCTCAACAAACTATTGACATCCATCCGGGATCGAGAATCGGATAATGGTCCTGTCTGCCGAGGCTGTGATCGCCCTTGTCGGGGTTCTCATTAACTTCCCTACGTTTGTTCTTGTCTTCTGGCACATGTGGGCAAAAAAGAGACGAAGAAGCAGCAGCTCGCACAGAGAAGCTCGGCGAGGTCGGTCTATTTCTTCATGCTTCCACTACTTGTGTTGCTTATCAGTGGCGCCGAACAGATTCCGAGCCCCAGCTCCTTGAGGAGCATCAACCTTTTGACAGGGTGCCCCTCCATCCTCGACACGCTTTCCCTATGGGTCAACAACTGCCCTTGTTTGCATGGTACCCGATGCCTTGGGGTGCACCATATGGCTTTAATCATCGAGCATCATGAGAGAAACTTTGCATAGTTTTACGGCTTCGCTACGACCGCATTCGAATAGAGACTGGCGATGAATGGTTCTCCGTTCTGTTTCAAGCAACACATGTATGGCACCATGAGACTGATGGTTGCTTATTGTTAGAAGGAGGGGTGTGAGTTAGAGTTCTGAAAGGCCATTTCGAGTAGAAACAATTACACGACCATAAAAGCTGGCAACCCTTGTAATAGAATATTGATGCACAGTGACTTCGTGTTATGAAACTTAGAATTGAGGTCGAGTGTAGGGTATTGAACTTGTCTGAATTGTGGCACCCCGCGATGTCGTATCCACAAGCTCAAGAAACTGCGGATGCTGGAGAAGAGCATGACTAAGCATAACCTAAAGCGGCCTAGCGCAAATGTGGCTGCCTTTATTAACTCAACCACCAGCCAAACTTTTCAATCTTCTTTTCTTTCTTTCTTCTTTATCAAAAAGCCAACTGAGCTGCCACGACCTTCACCCGGGACCGTTTCTGCGGTCCAAACATCTACGGTGTCGCGTTGCCTTTCCCCTAGCGGGAAACGCTCAGAAGAGTAAAACCCTTGGATATAGGAAATTTTCCGTTACCTCTCTGCCTTTCGGGGCAGTTTGAGTCCGTGGACGGTTAATGCCAAGAAGGGGGGACATTTCAATTCGTAGAATTATTGTTTCATGCAAGCGCGCTTCGGCGCTTGTTAAACTGGTGCTTGACTGTTCGAGCCTTGATTTGGCGCGGTCGAAACCCGTGGTCGCGAAATCTCTGTTGATCTTGAAGCGGGTCCGAGCAGAATTTGCGACGTGCGACGTTGTTGAGCCGCATGCCGTGTTCCGTGACTCGGCCTCACTCTCTTATCGATGCTACCTTGTCATGATTGTCGCTTTGACTTCATGACAAAGGTCAGTGTTCGCCTACAAGGTGATTGAAATGATTGTCCTGACGACCAAGCCAAAGCGCAATGGACCCTTCACGGCGTGGCAGCAGCCAACATCACCAAGTCGACATCATGGATACCATGTGATCATGTGTTCATTCAATACGGCCGTCGCATCGTTTTCGCCAATAACCCTAAAAGTACAATCGTGTCTTGATACAACTCATCACTCGTCGTTGGAAGAGGAACCACCTAGGATACCGTCTGTGCCCTTGCTTCGATGCTGGTCCCTCACAAACTCTTCAATCTTGTCATCATGATCAGGTCGCTCTGGTGGACCTTCTGGCTTGACTTCATCCCTCGATGGGCTCTGCTTCCCGGGTAGGATTTTGGCGGCAGCGGGGACGTATTCAGTGACTGTTATGAATCAGCCGACAGTTCAAAATGTGGCTCAGGTGAACATACTCTTCTCGACTATGGGGTTCGGCTTTTGGTTCTCTGCAGCTCGAGTATCCTCCGCAGCCTTGTCCAGCTGCTCCTTGAAGGTCTCTTGCTGAGCGTCGTTTGCCGGACCAGATTCTTGAGATGCCATGTTTACTTGTGTGAATAACTGACTCTATCCTGTAAAAGGGAAGAAGTTTAAAGATTCAAGATCCGAAAATGAAAGGACAGGTCGGCAGTTTATCTTCTTATCCCTGTATCACATCAAATTCCTTGATCTCATCTCGGCATACGCAATGGATCAATTCTTGGATCGTGAAAAGCGAATTCCCACCTGCAAGTCATGGGGGTGACGTCAAGTCGCAGAGACCGCGGGGTTGTGTCCCTCTTCCCCGATAAGTCCCGATAAGAAAAATGCTATCTTATCGGGAGACGCTCATGGGCTGACCATCACCAACTTTTGATACCGCTCCGAGGGGTATTTTCTCAGCATCCAACTTACACTCTTTTTTTTTTGTTTGTCTAACGAGACATAGAGAGAAGTTTTAAAGATGGCGCCGATTCCTATCACAATCATCACCGGCTTCCTCGGCTCCGGAAAGACGACACTCATCCTCAACCTCATCCCCCAGCTCCGCGCGCAAAACCCAGATTACAAACTCGCCCTCCTCAAGAACGAGTTTGGCGACCTCGCCGTTGACTCGCAGCTCGCCGCAAACTCTGCCATCTCGGGAGTTCAGGAGCTCCTTAACGGGTGCATCTGCTGTAACCTCGTCGGACAGCTAGGCCCTGCGCTCAAGGAGCTCGAGGAGAGCGTTCGTCCCGATCGCATCGTTATTGAGACGAGCGGTTCTGCGTTTCCGGCCACGCTTGCTCTTGAGGTTAACAGGCTTGCTCGAGATTCGGGCAAGTATGTTCTTGATGGTGTGATTAGTGTTATCGATGTCGAGAACTGGCAGGGATATGAGGATACGAGCTATACGGCCCGCATCCAGGCGCGATACACGGATTTGATCGTTTTCAACAAGTGGGAGAATGCCGGCGAACTGCGATACGATGAATGTCTCGATCGAGTCGGCGATCTCGAGGTGGATGTGGCAAAGGTCAAGAGCGACAAGGGTTGCGTGGCGATGGACCTGGTCTTTGGTGTCGATGGAGGTCTTGCGCAGGAGTTGACCGAAGCAGAGGTCAACCAGACCAACGGCCACAGTCACAACCACTCCAACGGTGACAAGACCAATGGACACTCTCACACCCACCAGAACGAAGTTGAAGTTCTTTCTATCGAGCTCAAGGCCGAAGACCCCTCAGCACGCATTTCCACAGACAAGCTCATCACCTTCCTCTCATCCGCTCCCAAGGACGAGGCCTACCGCATCAAGGCCCTCGTCACCCTCTCGTCAACACCCACAAATTCGGACCCGGATATCCCCAAGCCAGAGGATAGCGCTTCGGGGAGGTACATCCTCAACTGGGCCTTTGGCCGTTGGACTTTTACACCTGTCGCCGAGGCTCTGCAGGAGCACGACTCGAGCAGCGACGTCACGCTGCGCATGACCATGATTCTCGCCCGATATGAGAGTGGCAAGTGGAAGAAGAAGCTGGAGACGGGTAACTTTATTCAGCTTGAGGGAGGGGATGCCAGTGGTTTGACTGTTAAGAGAATACTATAGATGATAGATAGATGTTGGGGTGTAGATTAGAAGGACGAAGCAGGGGATATCACGAAGACATGAAAAAAAAAAGTTGGGATCAATTGGATAAAGCATAGATATCTGATTTTGAAGAAAGGAACGCTTGCTGGATAAGATGGAATACAGGACGCCACACACTACCTATTGAATACAAATACACAACCACCATAACATACAACGTACAAGACCCTCCCAATTTACATGAACAGTCTAAATCCAACCTGGTCCCGGATTCACAGGGCTAGCAAAGGCCCCGTCGTACTCGTCCAAGCTCAACTCTCGCTGCATGAAACCCTGCACCTCTGGTGTCGTCACTTTGCTCTGCTTGCGTCGTCCGGCGTCAAAGTTGCCTTCATCGAAATAGTAGTCGGCCCAGTCGTCCTCGTAGACGTCACTCTCGGTGCCGCCTGCCTTCCTGTCCCAGGCATCCTCGAATGAACCGCTCTCTTTGGCTATCGTCCTGACGTTCCAAGGATCATCAAAAATGAAACCGCCCTCTGTCTTGGCTTTGCCCTCAATCTCCTGCTGGAACCGCTTGAGCACCTCTGGTGTAGGAAGCGCCGAGAGAGGTGTTAGAGGTGCATCAGCTATCGAGATGACCTTTTGAGCTGGGTGTGTGGCGCTGCTGGGAGATCGAGGCGAGGGAGGTGGTGATAGCTGGTTGGCCTCTGGGTCGGACGTGAGAGAGGCTGAAGGGCGGTGGAGGCTCGCGATGGTGTCGAGGGACTGAGGGATAAGCGGAGGAGGGCGGTTATACTTCTTGATAGGCTGAGGCTGCTTATACTGAGGTCGGGAGAAGTTGGCGCCGGGGAGGTCATGGTGAGACTGTGATGGGCTGGTAGGGGCCGAGTACTCTTCACCGCAAGTTGAGCAGGTGCCCGAGTTCTCAGCGAGGCCGACGTGACACACCCTACAAAGAAGGTCTGAGCTGCTGTCTTGTCGGATGTGCACGTTGATGGGAGGCAGGTGAGTGTGCACGGGATGGGAGCTGAGGGCATCATTAACAGCCCGCGAAGGTCGACGGATGAGAACAGTCTGAACGGATTGCTTCCTCTTTTGGAAGTCTGGAGTTCGGTGGATGGCAACCATTTGGACGGATTGCTTCCTCTTGGACCAGTCCCGAGGTGCTTCGGTGACCCGTGGGGACGAGGTCGGCGATGCATCGGGGCTTCCTCCAGGAGAGAGGTTATCGACACGCTCAAGTCTGACCGTCTTGGCCTCACTGATAATCACAGGCTGAGGCGAGTTCTCCCTGGCTAAGTTGAAGCCCTCCTCGGTAATGTTGCTGATACGAGCGTCATCGTTTGGAACCCGGAGGAAGTCTCCAGTTGTTGTGTTATCATCCTGGGCACCAGTCTCGAACGGGTTCTCCTCCTCCTGGGCAGGTGTAAGCGGTAAAAAGGGAGCCTTGAAAGGTCCAAATGTAGACCTCAACGGCGGCTCTGGAGGGGGAGGCGACTGCTGCTGCTGCTGCTCCTCCTTCCGACGCTGGAGCTGCTCAGCAAAGGAAGCCTTCCTCATCCTGATGAGATACTGCTTGCACTCCTCCTCACTGGGGATCTCAGCTTCGGTGATCCTCCTTGTGGGGCGGTCGGGGAAGTGCATCATGGTGAACTGCTTGTTCTCCGAATCTCTCATCTTGGCCGTCGACTCCGAGGCCCGCCTGAAGCCCCGGAGCCCCATGAGCCTCGGTGAGAGTTGATCCTTCCAGCTAAACTTGATGTCCTCGTTGGGGTTGCTGCTGCGTGAAGGCATCGCGGAGGATGATGTCTGGGGAGGGAAAGTTGGAGGAGAGGGAAGAGTTGTTGAGCTCCGAGACAAAGAAAGGTGGGATAATGTTTCATAAAAAAATACCTGCCAAGTTATAAGTAAGTGAAAAAAAAAACGAGGCGGGCATTCCCCTCGCTTGGCCCCAGAAACTGTCAAGTTGTGGACTGGAATGCAATGTCTGATAGAACGGCCCAAGAGTGGCGGGGCGGCTCTGAACACAGCTGGATAGAGTTCTCGTGGTTGAAGGACTGGGCAAACCTTGTCAGTCTAGTACGAAGCCACCCTTTTTGCCCCAGGGCGGAATCGGAGCCTCCGATCAGAAATGGATGCTACCCGTCGGTTCGTCATGTGCGGGTTGTTGCAGTAACTGTGTGGGAGTGGGAGTGAGGGGAAGGGAGAACAAAGAAAGAGTTTGCTCCCAACGCTGCGGTTTGGGTAACACGGCATGACGCTGCAGGTGCCTCTTCTTTGGTGTGCTGAACAGTTACAGTAATAGTTCAGCCTCGTGACAACCAGGTCGTAGAGAAGCCCGAGCACAAAGTCTCTGCTTCTAATAAAAGTTGTAGTAGACAAAAAATGGCTTCTTGTTCCTGAGCCCCCCAACGAGCCACGCGTTCACCACGCATACCACAGTAGCCACCGTCGTCCCGTTGGTGATAGCCAGACCATCAGAGACCATTCCGATGCATCGTGCCCCTGAAATGCAAGACGCCGTAGACGAGAATTCGCAAAAACTATATCGAGTCTCTACGGCCTCTCTGGACCCTACCGATGGATGGATCTAGGTGATACCCGACGCCTCGGAGCCGGTCCTCGAGCATGCTGTTCCTGGCTAAATCCCTTTGTTAGCCATGACTCGGCTGTCGCCAAGCGACCGTATCTTCCCACGCATACTTTGCCAAGTGCCTTGCCTAGCCTGGACCCGTGCGCCGAGCTGACCATTCCAGTCTGTCAACCGTGGGAATGCCCCGGCTTTGTTCTTGGCCTTTGTTTTAGAGGCTGACAGTTACCGTCATGTTGTTGCTCAGGACCATTAGAGTCGGTGGCAACTCGTTGCATAGCACCTCCACATCTGACAGGTACTGCACCGTTGCCACCTCGTCTAGGCTGGTCCCCTCCGAGGGAATCGGAAGAGTGCTGAGCAGCACGGCCGTTTCCTTGGAGTGTTGGCGCATCAGCTCGTTGAGAATGAGGTGCTGGGCTCTGCTTGGCAACTCGTTGAACGACAGCTCCACCCCCTGCGCCGTGTAAGCCGGGCTTGGCTCTTCCTCCTCCTCCACCTGTGACCCCAGTCTATACCTCTCAAGCATCTCAGGAATCCGAGAACCTTCACCTCTTCCATCCCTTGATCCTTGCGAACTGCGCCGTGAGTTATATCGAGACTGAGTTGCTGAAGGTGGGTGATAGACGGGTTGCTCCGCAAAGGATATCGTCCTCCCTTCCTCTTCCCCAGTTGTCAATCGGGTATCGGGCATAGGTCGACTGGAGAATTTCCCCAGAGATGATTGCCGCGAGTAGCTCGGCCGTGGCGGCCCGGCCTTTGGTGTTTCCGATTCAGAGCTAGACGGTGGCGCAAAGCTGATGGTTGTCCCTTCTGCCTCGGATGCTATCTTTGTCTCAGGAACCGGCCGGCTGGAGAACCTCACGGCCGATGATTGCCTGGAGAGATTTGGTCTCCCCGGTGTCGATGCGCCACTGCGATATGGGCGCACAGTGTCTCCCCTTGAAGGGCTCGGCGGCCGCACGCGAGGGACTTGTGCCGAAACTTCCGTTGACTCTCTCGACCCAAGAGTTGGGAATGGCTCGAGCTGAACTCTCTTGCTATCTTGGCGCAAGAGATGATCCGACTGCGGTCCAGCAGCTTCTGCAGGTTGAGAAGCTGATAGCTGTGTCGACTGACCCAATCCAACACCTTTGACAGTTGCGGAGGAGGACATTGTGCCGTACGATGTAGCAGTTGTATCACCAGCTGTGTTAGACCTCCGACGCCGGCCAAATCTTTCCCAGAAGTCCCCGTGTACCCTGTCATCAGCTTCGTGACGGTCTGCGTGCGACAGCAATGGCCGTTGTGCTGGGTCACTTGGGCCAACAATGTCATCGTCAACGGCAGTTGAGAAGCCGTAGTTGTAGCCCATCTCTTCATCCATATCCGTTGTAGATTGGTCATCAATGTCCTCGTCGTCGCTGCTCGACTCATCTAAGGCGTCATCATGGAGGTGATGTGTGTGAATCCCCATATTTACGCCCATCTTTGAAAGCATACCAATGGCCGGCCGCCTAGGCATCTCGGGAACCTCCACCGTACTCGCGCGTCGCCGGTCATACAGCTCCTCGTGCGGATTATACACACCAGGTCGTCCAGAGGTAGAGTCGAAAATGTGAGCTAGATGATCGAACTCTTGGGCAGAAGTCATGTTGTCTGCGCGTCCTCGGAACATTTGTAGATCGTCCCACCATTCTTCATCTCGGAGGGTGTCGTTGACCACAATTTCCCAATCTATGTCGTGGCTTGTTCCGTGTATAATGAGCTCGTAAGTGTTTAGTTCACCCGAAGCCAAGCAAAAAACCTTGACTTCAGCATCAATCCGCAGCTTTTCCAGGAGAGCTAGCACGCGGCTATACTCCTCGTGTACCTCACTCTCGTACTCAACAAACACCATGACTCGCAGTGTGTAAGATCGTTTCCAAGCCTGGACGCTGTGGAGGATATGTCCGAGTTGTAGAATGAGGGTGTCTACTATTTGTAAGCTTGTTGAGCTCACTTTAGCAAATCGTGCTTTACTCACAAGTGTCAAAGTTGGTGGTTAGCAAACTCTTCCCTTCGGCTGTAACTTCAGCCGACATCTGGATAGGCCAAAGATCGATATACTTTTTAACATTGGTTCCATCCTTCCTTGGTGTCTCTAGCTTATCAAAGCCATATCCCACCGCAATGTTAAGTCGATATCGGAGCGCTAGATCCTCAATGATCGTCAAGTATTGCGTTGGGGACATCAAGTCCTCCGTCCGGATCACATCAGTGGGGAGGAAACCCTCCAATAGCCTCGCTGATGTGTCTCCTCGCCGACGTTGGGGTGCTTTCCCTTCAGCCTTTGGGGGCCGGCGCATCTGGGTCGAGGGAGAAGCGGGAATATCTGGAACGCGGACTTTACTACTCGACTTTCGTAGCTCGTTCATATTGTAGAAGCCTAGGACGGCAATGTTGGGACGCATTCCACCGAGTCCTGCCGACAAGATCAAGTTTCGGATTCCCCAGTTGATAGTGGGAGACATTGTCAGTTGTACAAAAGCTTTGATCCTGGAAAACTCCGAGATATAGTTCGTCCAAGCGTGTTGCTGCAGTCTTGCTTCGTGAACCCCAGTGTTGAAATCGTCCGTCACGATTACATGCCCGAGAATGTATAAAGAACCCTTCTTGAGCGAGTTGCAGAACTGGATCAGTCTGGTCTGACGTCTTGGGTCGTTGATGAGAAGGATAATGTGCGGTCGCCAGAACTTGATATGTTCCGGTCTGAGACGCAACAAGTACTTTCTCACCTGGTGATAGATGAGGTTCTGGGACACGTCACCCCAGTGTTTTGGAGGACTGAGGTAGTGGATGAGCAAGAATAACAGGACGAGAACCGTTACCGCGATGGCAGCGTAGGTCTCGTCAATGAAGAACATGGCAAAGGCAGACAGAATGCCAGCTGTGAATGCAGTTTGCCAGTTGAAAAACTTGAAACTCGGTCGGAAGTTAGGAGCGGAGCCAATCTTGAGGAGGAAACAGGCGAGGTTCATGACGAAGAAGGTCATCTGATAGCCCATCGAGATGAAGGTGGCGATCTGGTTGAGATCGGCTAGAAGAGCCACTTGAGCAATGGCATATGTCAACAATAGAGCATAAATGGGTTCATCGCCATGTTTCGTTCCCTTGCTGAAGAATGAGAGACCTGGTAGAAGCTTGTCTCTGGCAAATGCCTGGAATAGCTTGGAAGCTCCAATGAGACCCATGAGAGCGGAGAAGAAGGTGACAGCACATTCGCCAGCAAGGATGACGGGTTGAGACAAGTTGGTGAGTGAGATGGCATTTGGATTTGCCAGAAACGAGGCGTGTGTGGTACTCGCGGCCAGGGAGAGAATCACGATAAAGTAGACGATAAAGGTTGTCAACATGGCCCATAGTGTTCCATGAGGAATCGATCTGCTTGGGTCCTTTAGGTCCCCAGACATAGATGCTCCCGCGAAGATTCCTGAAGTGGCACTAAAGACATGTTAGTAAGTCCCAACTTGGAGTATTCAAGAGTTCGAAGCGTACGGGAAAAGGATGCCAAAAAGGTCACGGAATGTCTCGAGACCTTTGAACGCGGGACTGCCAAAATGAGGAAGAAAGTTATCGGTCAACGTATCGAGGCTAAGGCCTGTAAAGTGAATACCGAGCTCCTTATCGTGGAAAGGAGTCTTGAAGATAGCAGAAACTGGGATACTGATGATGGCAAGGCTCAGGATCGCCAGCAACGCGTTCGAGGCTCTGGAGAAAGTGGCTGATCCAAGGAAGCAGAGGCCGGTACATAGAACAAGAGCCGCAGTCTGGAGACCATAACCGGTCCAATATCCCTGAGGAAAAGCTGAACCCATGTTGAGGCGGATACAGTCAATGAGACCAACAACGTTCATGCTCGCGTTGAGAACCTGGGCAAGATAGAAGAGAATGCCAATGGAGCCTCCAAATTCGGGTCCGAGAGATCGCGAGATGAGATAGTAGGCACCTCCGCCTTTGACTTCGCCATTCGAAGCAATTGCCGACAAAGAAAGGGTCGTCAAAAGATCAATGCAATATGCTGTGACGAGAAGTCCTTTGAGCGAGGTTAGTATATGACTGATTCGTTGATGACCTGATCATTGAGCCTACCGAGAATGCCCATGAATCCGATGCTTCCAATGATGGTACCAAACCGCAAGAACATGAGAATGCTTATGATGTTGAGAAAGACGGGGATGTAGACTCCGGACACGGTGCCCAGCTTGTGGTTGTGTTTGGGCTCCATCATGACAGACGCTCGCCTCTCCTGAAGCGTGCCTATACTGCCTCTTCCATGTCCTCCTCCATTATCGGCCCCCTTGCCGTCTGGCTGGTGAGGCGTCGTCATGATGTGAGCTCAAAATGAGGAGAAGCCAACCAGACGAGCGGTCAGTAGAGACAGAAGCAGCCCGCGAGAGTAAGCGGGTGAAGCATCTAGACACACACAAAGAGGGGAGAAGACACAAGTGACACCAAAGGAAAAAAGAGGAGAGAGAAATGGTAGTCAAGGTATGATATATTCCAGCCAAACCGTCGGGCAGATCAGGCAATCGGTCGTTAGTGCTCCTAGCTAAGCTGAAGCCTCCCCGTCTTGCATGCTGGTGTGGTTGGTGTGGTGGTCAAGGTGGATAACAGCCGAGTCGCCGCCTTTGGCGCAGCCGCAGCTCCGTCCCATCGTTTACGAATCCAAGGCGATCTCGAGGCCGATCAAGACCAATCAGCGACGCCCCAGCAACCCCAGGGGACGCATTCCGGGCACGGTTTGTAGGACAATTCGGCCGGGGGGACTTTTCTTGGGCGGTGGATGTGGACGGGATGGCGGGTGGGAGAGGTTGACACTTTTTTCGTTTAGGGGTCCACGGGGTCCATTCCCCGCTAAAGTCCCGTCCATTCCAGCGCCTGCCATCTTGTGTTGCCCAACATCTGCTGCCCAACGTCAGCTTGTGCTGCTCAGATCATGAAGAATCATGAAATGTTTTTGTGAATATCTTGATATCTACTCGACTCGAGGCGAAAACGTCTCCTCTGATCAGTGGGGAAGCGCGTCATGTGCAGAAAACGGCGCTTTATCTTGTTGTGCGAGTGCAGTATCGCGATACACGCTGCAGACGGGATCCTGCCGAATGACGTAGGCCACGGCTGGGTTACGGGTGGAGATGATCTTTCAAGTTTCATCCCTGGTAGGAAAAAAAGCGTCGATACCTACTGAACCGAGGAGCGGAGAAGGCGGAGGAGGGGTTGAGGAAGATCACACTTGTCCCGCCGTCCAAGACGAACCGGACACCAACGGAGACGAAGGGAGAGGGGATCGAGATCTTTAACAGGACTCGCGGGCCTTGGGAATGGCTTCACATGTCACGGTGACCCGAGTCGATTCATCTGACCCCAACTGTGGGAATGATCGTGACACCCCCACGAGCCAGACTGACTGCAGCCGCCAGACAAGCAGATGTGACGCATTTCGATGGGGCATAGTGACAGGGTCTGCACAGTCCTCACCTCAAGTCGCCGGCGGCAGGTAAACCATGCATGTAATTCAGGCTGTGAATGCAGAGGCGAGGTGAGGCCTTCTACCTAGGGTTAACTTGGTATTGGGGTTTAGTTTCCTATATTGCTTTATTCTGTGCGTGTTATAGGCACCAGTAGAAGCTCACATGGGCCAACTTGAATCTAGTGGATGGATACCAACTGTCCCAGTTGCTTCAGGGTTTGACAAACCTTGACTGGACTGGACTGGCCTACAAAGCTGGCAATAGTTTCGAGTCAATAATTTGTCCTCTAGACTGTACTTGATTTCTTTCAAGTCTATCTGGAGCTTCCATATCACAGTTTGCTGGTCTCACCACTCTCGCCTCGGGCTTTCTCCGTACATCTAGTCAGAACACAAACCAACCATCCACTTACTCCCCTCTCAAGTAGCACTGCTGTAACATAAGATGACTCGTCCCTCTCACTCACATCTCGCTGACTCGTGAGATATCCCCTCCTCTTGCCGCCTGCTGAATCTGCTACCTAAGCTCCCGAAGTCGGTCACGGTGTACGGTGGGGACCCGTTCAACGCACGCACAGGTTGGATCTCACTCCCCTGGACTGATTCGCTTCCCGCGTCGAGTTGGGGGTTCCAGCACCTAACCCATCCACTAAAAGGCCCTAGCTAGGCCGGCATCTGCCTTAGTCACCAGACCCAAAACTGCGCCTGCGCCGCCCGAGGGCTTCATTCCGTCCACCAGGGCAGGGCAGCTTCCCACCCATCACCAGTTGAAGCGAACCTGCCTTTATCTCACACTCTCTTCCTCTCCAACCAAGCTCCAATTGACGATTGTCATCTGAGCCTGCGGCCTCCCAAGTCTTACCTTTGTCCTCGCGACACTTTTGGTCATCATTCTTTGTCGTCATTGCTTTTACTTTACTGTACAGTACCGACTGTTGCCCTCGCTCTGCCTAGAGATAAGGACCTGGCTCTGCGTCATTCCTCGTCGCCACAGCTCCAGACCTTGACCGACCGTAAGGTTATGCGATAAGACCTCTCCTGGTCTGAATCACAACAAACATGGCTTCACCGTCGAGAAATATCCTGGATCAACCGGCCAGATCAGCTTCGCCAGCTGGCGGCCAGCCTCGATCGTATTCCACTTCGGTTCCGCGAGCCGACTTGACGGCGCGACTTGCATCTCCCATCCCATCACAACAACTCGGCACACCGCCCCCAAGAGGAGCCTCGCCTCATCCTGACGCCGGCGAGCGCTCAGATGCCCTTGATGAGCTGACTCCTCTGATGGGAACTGGTACAAGTGTTCAAGGACCTGGTGTATCTGCTCTCGCTGCAGCTCTCTCCAACTCTCTAGGCCAGTCTCCGCCGCGACACGGAACCCCGGCGCGTTTGGGAACACCTCCGATCCGAACGCAGTCCCCTGCCCTCGGCGGTCGAGGTTCAGGGACTCCGACCAACTATGGCTCTTTCGATTCGAGATCACGGCCTGCTGCGTTAGGCACTAGTGCGCCATACGAAGATCCCGAGATTGTCAAGCGTCATCTTGTCCAGCCGACGGATGAGAACTCGGCATCAGAAGAGTCATCAATCAAGGGAAACGCCAAAGGAAAACAGCCCGAGATTGGTGGAGCAGGCTTACACGACGACGAATTCTCCAGCTTGCGATTGCAAGGCGGCGACGTCACTCGTGGTATCTACAAATGGACCGAACAAGCTGAGGCCAGAGCCAAGAACCAGCGAAGTAAGAGTTTTGACCTGGGTAGACCCGAGCCCGAGGCTGAGGTCCTCGACATCAACTCGATCAAGGTGCCCGGTGGCTTCCGAAGAAACCACCTTCGACGCGTTGCCCGAAGTCCCAACGGTCAAGGAAGCCACCCGGAGGATGGCTACGATTCTCCCGCAGCAGGACAGCAACGGCTGTTCACCTCGAGTTTCCTGGAGTTTTTGTCCATATACGGCCACTTCGCTGGTGAAGAGCTAGAGGAGGATGACGAAGACCTGGGCCCCAACGAGTACTTCTCATCGGGAGAGGATACGGACGAATACGACTCGGCAGACGAGCGGGAACCTATGGAAGACAGCGCGCTGTTGACTCCCTCGAGACGTAGGCGCAGAAGAAAGGTTCGCGGCGGTAGCGGCAACAACAGTCCCATGAACGCGGCACTTCTGCTCCTCAAGTCGTTCGTGGGCACTGGCGTGCTGTTCCTCCCTCGTGCGTTTCTCAACGGAGGCATGCTCTTCAGCAACCTGGTCCTATTTTTCGTTGCTGCCCTCAGCTACTACTGCTTCGTGCTCCTCGTTCGGACTCAGCTGAGGATCGGTGGTTCTTTTGGTGATCTGGGCGGCGCCCTCTACGGAAAGCACATGCGAACACTGATTCTGGCGTCCATCGTCATCAGCCAGATTGGCTTTGTGGCTGCTTACACCGTTTTCACTGCAGAGAATCTGCAAGCGTTTATCCGGGCCGTCTCTAACTGCAAAACGTCGATTAGCGTCCCCTGGCTCATTTTGATGCAGATGGTCATCTTCTTGCCTTTCTCTCTCTTGAGAGATATTGGAAAGCTTGGATTCACGGCTCTTATTGCTGATGCCTTTATCCTTGTTGGACTGGCATATCTTCTATACTACGATATCCTGACGCTTAACGAGAATGGTCTTGCCGACATCATCATGTTCAACGAGAAGGACTGGACTCTGTTCATCGGAACAGCCATTTTCACTTTTGAGGGTATCGGGCTTATTATTCCCGTGCAAGAGTCGATGAGGCACCCGCAGAAGTTCCCCAAGGTCTTGCTTATCGTCATGATCATCATCACGGTGCTCTTTATTGGAATGGGCGCCATTTCCTATGCCGCGTACGGATCTCACACGGAAACTGTGGTGCTTCTCAACCTCCCTCAGGATAACAAGCTGGTCAACGGTGTCCAGTTCCTTTACTCGGTTGCCATCTTGCTCTCGACGCCCCTGCAGATCTTCCCGGCCATCCGTATCGCTGAGACCGAGCTGTTCACCCGCAGCGGAAAGTACAACCCTTGGATCAAGTGGCAGAAGAATATTTTCCGATTCTTTGTGGTGATGCTGTGCGCAGCCATTGCTTGGGGTGGAGCGGATCATCTCGACAAGTTTGTAGCTCTCGTGGGCAACTTTGCCTGTATCCCCTTGGTCTACATCTATCCGGTAAGTTATCCATTATTTCGTGTAGGGATTCTGACGCTAACATCAACTAGCCTATGCTTCACTACAAGGCTATCGCTCGCAACAAGTTCTGGAAGTGGTCTGATATGATCCTGTGTGTGTTCGGTTTCGTCGCCATGGCCTATGCCACGAGTCTCACGGTGCTGAGCTGGGCCAACGCCGACCCCAAGCCTCCTGGATACTGCGACAAGAAGGGTGAGGGTTTTGGCTTTAGCTTCTGAGCTGTACACTCATTTGGTGTTGGTAGTAGTGGATTTGCCTGGAGTATCTGTGTGGGAGAGGAAGAGAGTCGCAAGGCTCATTGGTGTCGTACTCAAGATTGTTTGCACATAGCATTCTGGTTTACTTTGATAGATTGTAGCATCTGGTATGGGTTGAAGGGAGTTGGAAGACAGCGTGGTTTCATTAGTTTAGATGAATCTCAGCCAAGGGCTTATTTACATCCATGATCCATATCAATCAATCCATTTCTCTTGTCAGTCTGTTTAGCAATTCTCCCTCGCTGATTCGGCATCATCGGTGGAGGCCGGCTCTTGATGCCGGAAAGTGGGGGATTAGATCTCCCACCGGTACTCGGAGACCGAGGCCCCGGTTCCACAAGCTCTCTCAATTGATGATGAAATTGTACTTGATAAGCACCGTCGCAAAAGCCCGGGCCGTGATACTCGGGGCTACCACCACTATCCCCGTTCCGCCCGCCGCCTTAATTGGGTCTTGATGTCCGCAATGCCCACGGTCGCTTCTACACTCTTCACATCTTGATCATGCCGCCCCGGCCGTCGATACGTCTAGGCTTCACAGGCCTCTCCCCAGCGCCTCGGAGGGCCTTTGCGCACAAGGCCCGGCATAGACATCCACCTCCGCCGCCGTTCAACACCGTTCCTACATGTCCGGAGCCGACTTGTGGGTGCGCCGACACCCCCGCCATGCCGGAGGGTCTGCCTCTGGACCATGAGGGCCCGCTCAAGGCTGCGATTGCTGGGTATGCGGAGCAGGTGCTCGTTTGCACCGACAAGTCGGATTGGCCTTCGAGGATAGAAGAAGATAATAGTGGTGATAACTTGGCGGCGGACCTGAAGGAGTTGTTTGGACGGGGCGGGACGTATAGCGATGTAAGTCTTCCTATCTGAACCATCCAACCTCATGCTAATTGATACTATTTAGCCATTCCATAACATTTCCGTCCTCAACTCTTCCTTTCCAAGTTCCATTCCGCCCCGTGTCGAAGTCCAGACGACATCCGCGTATCTCCTCCCGAGCTTCAAATACGTACCCTTCCTCCCGCGCATATCCTTCGACAGCGTCCAGGCCCTCGCCAAGGGCTTCCTGCTGCCTAAGAAGCTGCACTCTGCACACGAGGGCCTCTCGCCCATCCACCGCGACCGGCTCACACGGAAGGAGGCGTATCAAGGGTTGCTCCCGGGCGTACAAGACGTGCGGGATGTGTTGGTCTTGATATGTGGACATGGAGGACGTGATGCTAGGTGTGGTATCATGGCACCTGTGTTAGAGACGGAGTTTAAGGAAAAGCTAAGGAGTGAAGGCCTGGAGGTGCTAGAAGGCCCCGTGCAAGTACCCATAGGCCTCGAGGAAGTTCAAAGAATACAAGGCTCAGCAGGACCTGAAGGAACAACGGCAAGAGTCGGACTCATAAGCCACATCGGCGGACACAAGTTTGCGGGAAACGTCATCATCTACCTCCCGCCGCACATGAAGATGGGGGACATGCCGCATCCGCTGGCGGGGCATGGGATATGGTACGGAAGAGTCGAACCGAAGAATGTGGAGGGTATTGTGAGGGAGACTATTTTGAAGGGAAATGTTGTGGCGGATATGTTTAGAGGGGGGATTGATGCTCAGCGGAGGATGTTGAGGATTTAAAAGTGGATGGATAGATGGATACCCAAATGTGTATATGAGATGAAAGAGATGAGAGGGAATTGTGTATACTAGAAATTATATCCTACTCTCAAGTAAAGGAAAACTTTACAAAACGTGCTTATTGACTTCAATTAGCAATAGTGTTAGTAGGTTGTTGAGGCTATTCAGAGCTCTCACGTGACCGCGCACTCATGACCCTCTCTCTCAGTGTTCCTCGGTTGAATCTCAACAACGGGGTATCATAAGGAAACTCACCCGAACGACAACAAGAAAACGTTCAGTCTCTACTTTTCCATTATCGTCACTCATTTTATCATCGCAATTCTCTACCTTTTACTGGATATAAAGGCTTTATTCTCACAAGAGAAAACTTCTTATCAAAACTTGACACCTCACTCTCATCCCTGAGCTGCATCAGTACGACATCATGGCAGCCACTATGAGGATATATACAAGTGTATTACGGGCTAGGGGTCAAGGGAGAAGTTTTATAAACACATCTGGGCCCCATTGGAGCAGGATCTTAACACCTCGACTCAGAACCTTTAACCCTCCATCTCGGACTCTCTCAACAGCACAACACCCCCAAAGACCAGACTTTTCCGCCCCGAAACAAGCACGAGCCCTTTCTCCTCTCATATTCATCAGTCTTATCATTGGTGGTGTCAGCTACTACCTCGCCACACCGCACCCTAAACCAGACACCCTCAACGACATCTCATTCGTACCGTACGCCATCACGCACCGCGAGGCCATCTCACCAACCTCGTTCGTCATCACCATAGTCCCCCGCAAACCAAACCCTTCACCGCCATATCTCACTCCTTCAGATGATGCCTCACGATGGAGTCATCCCCTCTGGTCTGTTGAGTTCAAGCAGCCCGAAGTTCATATCTCAAGACATTACACACCGCTCCCACCCCTAGCGAGTGAAGATCCAGCCGATGGCGCCCTTCATTTCTACATTCGCGCTGTTGGAGACGGCGAGATGTCCCACTACCTCGCCCGTCGGCAAGTCGGACAGGACGTCTTCCTTCGCGGACCGCACGTGGGGTTCGAACTTGCTGAACGTCTAGGCGAGCATAAGCGCCTGGTGTTCCTCGCCGGTGGTACGGGAGTTGTACCGGGTATGCAAGCTGCAAAGGCAGTCCTCGAAGCGAACCGGGATACCAGTGTGGACTTGCTCTGGGCCGTAAGGAAAAGGGAAGAGATACAGAACAGTGCGGCTCCGAAGCATTCATCTTGGAAATTCTGGCAGGAAAAGAAGCCGACTACTCTCGGACTCGAGGTTGAAAATCCTAGCCCTGTGACCAGACGTCTACAGGATCTAAAGGCAACTTACGGTGATCGCCTAAAGATTCAAGTCGTGGTCGACGAAGAGGGCACCAAGTTCCAAGACAAGGATATCAAGAACGCCATCCTCGCCTCGCCCAGCACCGCAGTCTCACCTAGCTCAGGATGCCGCTTCCACGACCAGATGATGCACGTCCACGCATCCGAGTTCGCCCTACCCGATGCTCCTGGGTGTGCGTGCAAACCACCTGAGGGAACACCCCTTGGCAAGAACCTCCTCATCGTGTCCGGTCCTGACGGCTTCATCGAGCACTACGCCGGAGCCAAAATCTGGCTAGGCGGGCAACAGACACAGGGACGCATAGGTGGTATTGCTGGCCAACTACAGCGTCAGAACCCCACAATAGCACAAGATTGGCTGGTTCTCAAGATGTAGGGAGCACAAAGATATATAACGAGTTGTATAATTTCTTGTATGATTGGGAGCACTCATAAGGAGGCATACAATATCATCTATGGGGTACAAATAGAAACCTGTAATTTTACTAGCAAAAGGGGGCACCGTCTACCGCATGATCCAACGCCGACTCGCAAAAAACTCCAACCCATTTGATATGAGATGCTCTAGTGGCTCTGAACCTTTCTGTATGACGGAGGCTTCATCGTCCTCCTAATCAATTTGCCAGCGTACGGTGGGATCAATGAGATGGCGCCAATGGCCAGCACACGCCAGACAAATCCCCTGTTACAAAAGTCAGTATGGTAGGTGTGTGGTTGGACGAAAAGACTTACAATGTGATCAAGAACTTGAGGTCAAAGTACCCGCCAAGGAATGGTATCGAGCCAATGTACAAAAGAAACGTGCCGACAATGCTGATGATCATGATGGGATGCCATGTTGTAATCTCGATGGCAACCATGAGGAGTTCGTTGAGGACGAGGACAGTGTAGCTGACGGCAACCATCTTGGGGCCGTCAACCTCGGTAAGGATTTGTGATAGGCCCTGGATCATGCCGCCCTGGTAGATGGAGACAAAGACCCAGACGAAGAATGTTCTGTATGATAGGGAGCGTCCAGAGGTGAGCTCCTTGTACAGTTCTGGGTATAGGTTGGCGAGGTTCTCGTCAACGTCCTTGTCTAGTACAAGTGATAAGACGGGAGCTGCAGTATAGACAGTGGCATAACCAACAAGAAGCCAGTCCTATCAACGGTTAGCATGGCGAGAAATGGACCAGTCAGGGGTAAACATACCTTGTACAAGCCCTCAGGCTCAAACTTGATAGCGATACTGTACATAGTCTGGCAAACAGCGATGATCAGGCCACGGTGGATAACAAACTGAGCGAGCTTAGCGCTTCGCTTGTAGCTGTTTCGACCGTGCCAAACCAAGAGCTTGACGAGATGGCAGAACTGCTCAATGGAAAAGTCGGCTGCCAGACTGGCTTGTCGACCCTCCTTGCCCACAATACCGACGCCAACATCAGCAGCCTGAATCATGGAGACATCGTTGCCACCGTCACCAATACAGCACACGCGCTTCTTAGTGTACTCGCGGATGAGCTTGGCCACCTCGGCCTTCTGGTTCGGTGAGCAACGGCAAGCAACGACAGTAGGCAGCTGGACGGCGATGGAGATGAACTCGATCCGGAAGTGTGTCAGGAAGAGTGCCAGACTCTCACCATCGATAAGTAGACAGGCATCAGTCTTGCTGCGGAGGAAGTCGAGATGTTCTTGAGCATTGTCCTTCTTCTTGAGCTTGGCAACAGTGTAGATGTACTGACCGCGAGCAACCAACTTGGAGCTGACAGCCACACATCTTGCAGTTTCCACCTTGTCACCAGTCAACATCCAGATCTTGATACCAGCATTCCGGAGAAGCTCCAGAGATGGCTTGACGTCCTTCTGCAGCTTATCCTCAACACCAGTAACACCGATAAGCTCCAGGTCACGCTCCAGGTAGTGGGATACAACTCGCTGCATGCCAGCGTCACGTCCGCTGATGGACAATGACGCCTCCTGATATCGAGAAGAGAACTCTTGGTACTGCTGCGACGAAAGCTTCTTGCGACCAACAACGAGGGTACGCAGACCTTCACGAGCCATGTTGGCCGTCTCCTCGTCTAGCCAGTCGTTGGCCGCCACGATGGAGCTCATGACGGTATCAGCACCCTTTTGGAAGAACCAGATTTCTCCGCCCGAGAGGTCAGGGTTCTTGACGTTGACGTTCTCGTGGAAATGGACAATGATACCCATGCGCTTGCCTTCAGAGGTGAACGGGAAGACGTCAAGAATCCGTACTCGAACCACAGGTCTCTTGCTGCCGGTGAACTCTAGAACCATGCTCTTGCGGTCGCGGTAAACAAGCCTGAGGCCTACAGACTCTGTCCACTTGACAATGGCAATCTCGTCAGGAGAGGATGCCTGGTAACCAGTCACCTCCTTTCCATCCTCGATATCGACAGTTGGTGTGACATTGTGGCAGAGCGCAAGAGCAAGTACGACATCACGAACTCGGGTGCCAATCTCTCTCCTTGTGCGTGTTGTGCCCATGGTTGCGGTGCTCGAGTATGTTGACGATGGAGTGATAAGCATGTTATTAGATGCGTGGTCTGTTGACGGCGGGATGTAAAATCCTTGTCGTACATATGTCGAGACTTCATCCATTGCCTCGTTGGCATACGATACAGTGCCAACGTGGATCTTTTTCATCTCCATTTCGTTCTGTGTGAGTGTGCCAGTCTTGTCGCTCAGGAGATACTCGATACGTCCTAGATCCTCAGGAATTGTGCTCGTTCGGACAACCGCTCCGGGCATTCCTGGATCACGCTGGATGAACCAAGAATACGCGCTCTTGCCCATGTCGAGGTTGACACGGAGACTGATCGGGACAATGGTCGAGAAGAGGACCAGGAATCGCATAATCTTGACGTACCACACGTTGCCTTCAGTAGTTCCAAAGCCCTCAAGCGCAACCAAGATAATGGAGAGAGCTAGAGTCAAGGCACAGAGAATCTTGGTCAACGAGTTAATCTCATATTCCAGCAAACCGGTCTTTGATCGTGAAGGAGCTGTAGAGAGAGCGGATCGTGTCTGAGGACCGGTGTACATGATGACAGCCAGAGTAGTGGCTTGAGAGGCAATGACTGTGTTCGCCCAAGCCGTGTTGTCGATAGAGAGCGCAGCCGTTCGTGTAGCGTCGGAATCCTGAGCCATCGCGTGGTGCGCCAACGCTTCCTTTCGTGAGTCGACTAGTTCGATAGTACCCAGGAACTCGTTGACCTTTCTATCAGGCTTGCCACCAGTAACACGAAGACGGACAAACTCCTCAGTTGGGAGGTTCTGGGTGAGAGGTGATGCAAGTCTGAGCTTCCAATCCGTCTCACCGTCAAGCTGGTCAGTTCTGATAAAAGTCTCGCCTCCTGGGCCGCTTTCTTCTTCCTCGGGGGTATCTTCCGCAGGCTGCTTTCCCTTCCCAGCAGGGTCCGCTTCGCCGTCTCCAAACGCCAACAGAGACTCCTCCTCAGCAGGCTCCTCGGGGATAGGGGCAGGGATAGGCGCCTCAGAGGAATAGCACTTCAGGATCACAACATCGGCGGGCACACGTTGACCCTTGGTGAGCTTGAGTACATCTCCAACCTTCAAGTCCTTAGACTTGCGGCTAACCTCCACGACGCGAGAGGAAGGCGGGGGCGCCTGAGAATCATCCTCCTCCAGGATATCTGACAGGCTGTCTCGAGCTCCCTTGGGTCTCTTGGATTGCTTCCGTAATAGCTCCGATTTGAGCATCTTTCGTTGCCGTAGAGGAGTCTGGGTCGGATCGGAATCCTGAAAGACGAGGATATTGTACTCCTCCGAGTTGGCTTCCGTGTCTCTCCGTCGTCGGGCGATATCATCAAACGCCTCCTTTCCCATAGTAATACAAAGTACAAACGCCAAGGGGGCGATGTACGTCAAGAGATAACCAATCCTGAGGGCAGGTATGGCCTGCGAAAGGGCCACAAGCAAGAAATACATATTGAAGAAGAAGGAGAATTCGTTGTACAGCGTGATGGGGAGGAACGTCAGGGCCGTGTATTTGGCGTTGGATATAATGTTGTTCGGGAATCGTACGGGCTGTGTCGAGCCCACGGCCACATGTCGGGATGCGGAAGGGTCGTCGTCTTCTTGGTCGTCGGCATCGTTGGGCTCGGGCTTCTTAGACCCTGACATGAAGCTCGGAAGTCGCAGTCGGGATGTGACGCGATCCGAGTTCATGGATCTCCGGCTTTGTGAAGCTTGATCTCCCAGCAGCGGTCGGTCATCCTCGCCGTATCCGCTTCCCTCCGACCACCGCGGCCCATTGCCATCCTGCTCTCCCCCCAACAGCGCCTGAGAATGCTCGTCGGTTCCATCTCTATCCTGGCCGAGGTCGCCGTACCCCCGGTTTCTCTTGCTGGCGCGCCGCAACCCACCCATGCGCAGATTCCGCAGGGCTATCCGCGATGTCTGGGGCTCAGCTGAGAGCCGCTCGTGGCTGGACCTGGGAGCTGGGGATGTCGATATCGGGTCGAGCTCCTGGATGTCCAGTTCAAGGTCCGAGTCGGAATCATGCGCGGGCGAGTCGGGTGGATCGGACGATCGATATGATGGTGAAGGAGTCATGCCTAGTCAAGCTCCAGGCGGTGGAGAGGTATGCGGAGGGTTGTCGAGGTGAAGGTGAAGGTGAAGATTGGGAGGTGGAGAGCTAGCGATTCTGCTCAGACATGCTGCGTCCAAGGTGCCACGGTGATTATGGGTTCTCCCTTTATCTAGAAAGATAGTTCGTATGCAGCTGTCGGTGCTTCGCTCTCTGCGGATAGCGTTGTCGTCGGTCGTTTCTGTAAAGTTGGCTTGTCTTAAGCGTCGTCGGAGGCCGTCAATCTCCCTAGCTCTTATCCGTGTCGCATCGCAGGGTCCAAGTCGCAAAAAGGTCCACGCGTCTAGTGTCCGGCCGGCGAACTGATAACAGCGTCTGCAAGGTAAAGCAAAGGCTCAAAGGTGTTGTCGAAAACAGATTCGTCTGTTATGATTCGAAATTATTGGGGAATGGTGACTCGTGGCTTAGGGGACAGATCATTTGAAGTCACGTATTATCTTGTCGCAGCCTGTGCCAAGCGTCTCGGGGGCGACGTGCTGGTGCTGTAAGAACGTTCCGCTGTCGCCGGTCATACTTAAAGGTACCTAGATCACTCAGCAACTAATTGTGGCACGCATGTACTTTTAGGTATTCATAGTGGGGCCAGTGCTGCTCCTTGGAGGATTACGTGGAGGGCGGCGCTACCCTGAACAACCACGCATCTCGTTGCTGCATTCAGTATTATTCTATTGGTGCATAAAGAAGCTGCCTAAATGTTTTGATGAATTACGATGACCGGTATATGACGAGAAATCCATTCCTGAGATATTGCTGAGGAGCAAAGCTGCAATTAAAGGTGAGATTCTAAGTTCACATAAGGTCTCATGGGGTTATCATGAGAGCCATCAAACAACCCACGTGCTCGCCTCCCCAGACAAACGCCCAGACCCCTTACCTGTCTATCCTTGGCGTTCCATCCATATTAACATCCGTTGTTACGTTTGCGTGAGCCCTCTCGTTTAAACATCATTCATATCAATCCCTGGACCGCACCCCAATCTATCTATTGTGGTGGAAAGGTAAAGCTAGGCTCCTCTAATAACTCCATCATCTGTTGGTTGCTGTTGAACCACTCCTCCAGTTGCGCTGTGTTACCCATCCACATCATGGTATTTGCACCCCTCTGGCCCTCCGTTCCGTCTAGCATGCCGGGGTCACCCAGAGGCTGAGAAAATGCCCCGGCCTGAGCCGGACCCAGACTGGTTGGCTGTTGTTGATGTTGCTGTTGTTGTCTATTATCAATGCTGGCCGGCGGGAAGCCCAGCGCAGCCAGATAGGTATTGAGCTCAGCATTCGCCTGCGCCTGGTTCTGGTCTGCCGGTGGGGTACATGTCCGGAATTCGATATAGCGGAGCGCAACGGTATAGAGAACCTGGAATAGGCGGTGCGTCTTGGCTGCCGCCTCCGATAGAGTTACGGAGCTTTCAGTTGATGTGCAGAAGCTGTGAAGTCGAGCAAGGTCCGCTTGGTCTTGTGTCTCGATAACCTGGCAGAAGACGACAATAAAGGGGATGAAAGGGGCGAATAAGAGAGTCCTAGACATATCAGTACCCTGCGTTCTCTCCTCATAATCAAGCCCAGAGACCACTCACCAGTGAACGTAGGAGGGAAAGTAGAATGAATTATCCTTGCCCAATAGGTCCATGCAGTCCTGATGTCGTTGGAGCGTGGCGCGCGCCGCCTCTACGCATTCTGGGATAAAGGTAGATCGTGAGTTTGCAGGGAGAGGGCTGGCACGGTAGATAAGGGTCAGGAGAGATAGTCGGAGTACATCATCAGAGACAATAACAAAATCCATGAAGTAGCTTCCCATCTTCTTCCTGGCCTCTTGCAGATGTTTCTCCTGCATTGCAACGTTAGGTCCAAAGGGGTGAGGAATACGGGCGAAATCTTAGGAAACTTACACTTAATATTGCCGACTTTTTCGAGATTCCCCGCATAGTGTTCACCAAGGTCTGGACTCGGTATCTCCGCACATCCTCAGGTTGATTGATGGAATCGGGACTGTAAAGCATTTCGTAGATCTGCCCCTGACATCGGGCCGTGGTAACCCACAGAGCAGCAAATGCCGACAAAGGGGAGTCATCGACCTTCTCTGCGTCAGGGATCGGGACAGTTATGTCCCAGTCTTGGATGGTGGAAGCTCGACCGAGGCGGAGTGACAAGCTCTTGTCAATGAAATAGACATTCCAGAAGAGGAACTGCTTGCGCTGCGCATCGCGAGGTTCGTCATTCTTCATGGTTGAGGCTCGATGGTATCCCAGTGTCTGACATAATTCAGAGGCCTTGCAAATAAGAGTCCATGAGAGTGATGGTTTCGAAATCTCGATAGCATGGAAGGCCTGAAACATGTTAGTCTGTAGCAATCGCGGCGGTTTAGAAAGAGGTCACATACTCCTAGCAAGAGAGCAGATATCATACTCGAAGTGAGGGGTAGATGGAAGGGTAGGTTGGCCAAGGCGGTTTCAAGGTTCTTCTGAAGCATGGGTATGTATTGTTCCAAGTCCTCCCGCTCATCCTTGTCTGTTGAGCGTTGTGCCCGTTCGAAGAAGAGGTAAAGGAGACCGGCATTTGTCAGGATAAAATCCGATTCAGAGAAATCCTCAACAAAGTAGACATTCATACAAACGCTTGAGAAACGCTCTAGCGGTAAGAACGCATGAATCCAGGCGGATACTTCAGAAGGCTCGTCTAAGAGGTGACAGAATATTAGTACCAGAAGGTTGAACGCCAAGCGTATGCGTATGCGTATGACATGTCACTACTTACTTTCACACTGCCGTATCAGAGCAACAGCCTTTTGGATTGGTGGCATGTCACTACCTTTGAATGAAGGACGTGGGAATATCGTTGCGTTAGGATAGTTCATCTCTGTAGCCACTGTCTGCTGCTTTAAAGAAGTGACAATGTGGTGGAGTGAGTCTAGAGTCTCACGCAACTCAAGACTGGCCCCTTGCAAAGGCCCAGTGTTCACGGCATTCTTGAGAAACTCGTTTGCAAAAGCACCGTGGGCTGCCAGGGAGGATTCGCCTTCAATTACTGGACTGTTGATGGCTGGCTGAGCAAACGGTGTTGAAATGCCCGGTTGAGCTGAGGGCTGGCCACCAGCTGTGTCGGGACTTGGAGTATCTTTCTGACTTGTTGGATGAACGGAAGAAGGCATGTTCATCTTCATGTCCCGCAAGAGCTGAGTGACCGCCTCGAGGCGGCGGTCGATGAGATCGATCTTTCTCTCACTAGGCACATGACAATGAGCTGTCTGAAGTTCCCCATCACGGCAAATGGAAGTGGCATGATGAACAAGAACAGATCGGCCAACGGACCGAACCGCGAGATCTGGAGTCGACTGGGGGAACTCACTATTGGGCGGAAAGGAGGATCCGGGTTCGCTTCTCCTTGGGGCGCGAGTCTTGGTGGGTGCAGGGGATCTTGGCGTGGATACAGTGAGAGCAGGGTGAGTTCCTGTCGCAGCGAATCTATGTACGTTGATATCTTCTTAGCCACGATTATCATCCAGCATGGGATTCAGCCGCAGACAAAGCTAGGACCATGCTGTCGATGAGTCCTCAAGGTGGCCCCATGGCCAGGCGGCCGACTAGCTCTGTGGATAACTGGAGCTCTCCCACGAACCAACACCTGCATCATCACAGATTGATAAACGAAACGTACCTTTCGAGTCCGGCAGGCGTCGCACTAAGCAGATGTGAGCTGTGGGAACAGGCATGGGGGGTATAATAGAGTTGCTACGGCTGGGGCAGACTGACAGCACGTCGAATGGTTGTACTGGAAGTGGCTTGTGGCTCATCTGAGCCCTCATCAGGGCCATCGGCATCGATGCCAAGCTGAGACCGAAGATCATCCGCCATTGTTTGGAAAACGGGATGAGTGAGGCTCAAAGGCGACGGGAATCACGGACAGCGTCTGGCGTGGAGCGGGGGATGAAGGCCAGGGTTGCTGTGGCACTGAAAGAGGTCAGGTCGGTAGAGGGGATTGGAGGGGGGAGAAGTCAAGGGAGGGCGAGACCGGACCCCGAGAAAAAGGAAATGCCGACGCCGTTTGTGCGGGATGGTGACTTACATGGCGTTTTGAAAGTCGTGATGGAGTTTGGGTGGAGTGGATAGAGGGCCAGGCTCTCAAAGGACGGGGACGGGACGCGCGGGGTCCGTAAGGGTAGCTTCTGGTTCTGGGAGCTCGGGGCCTTGAGAGCGCGTGATGGCGGTGCCCGAGAGGACCGCAACCCGAGTTGACCAATCGGAATAAAGTACCGAAATGCTTGAACACTTTCTCTAGAGTCGTCTTATTCGTAAGGATTGGGTACCGAAAGCGACCCTGTCTTGATGGGCCCACACTTTGAAAACGGCGACGACGCCTCTTTTACCCTGGGAGGAAATCATCACGTCTTTTTACAGGGCAATTTTCTTATTTTTCATATTGTTTGTCTTTCACGGTCTTGGCCCTCTGCCTTACGAGGGGTTTAGCGGGTCATCATCGTCACCGACCGAGGCCATGGCGTTTAGCCAAGCATCGGATCTCTCCAATGAGGCTCCGCTCGGATTGGATACGACGTAAACGAGAACGACGCCGGTGACTCTTTTTGTCCTTGATATCTCTTTTTCTAACCTGTCACCCCCCGGAAATGTCTAGGGACAAATGGCCAAGAAATAAGCCGGCACCGTGGCTGCAATTAAACCCTTGAGCGTGAAGCTGTCTTGCTTCTGCCTACAAGCCAATGCCTCGGTGTGCTGTGACCAACTGACGGCCTAACGCCCCCAGACCATGACCACAATAACGGGAGAAGCCCCGTCAAACGGGATCCAAGGGACCCGGCATCGCAGGGCTCTCCTGTATATCTTGTCCCGGATAGCAGCTCCGGAAAGTGGTTTTTTCTTCCTCCAAATTCATTATCAATCGCAACCCCACTCAACCCACTTCGGCAGCGGATCTGATAAAGGCAGCTAGCAACGTGTGGCTTGCATCCGTTCACCAAAAGTGCCAAGGATCACGGTTCGTCCGTCCAGTCCAAGCTCGCTCACTCCACTCTCCTGGGTTCGGTTCTTTGAAAGAAAGGTCCCTTTTCGCCTTCGTTGAAAAACTAGCCGTCCCCCTTGCTCTTCTCGTGCGATTCTCTTCGTCTTCTCTCTTTGTTGCGCTCAACTCTGGCTTTGTTTCTTCAAGTCATTGAACTTGCCTCTGCCATACAAGTTGACCAATCTTTGAATTTCTTCGAGCAAGCATATTACCGGATCTGGAAACAACCAAATAAATCCCCGTCGCACATTTCTCGTGGCATTCGAGCCGCCTCTTGCCCGCCAGCGTCTTTGAGGTCGCACAACACAAAGACGAAGCCATGGCTCCAAGCATTAACGAGAAGGAGTTGGAGAAGGAGACGGGAGATATTAATGCGCCTTCAACAAAATCCGAGGAGAATGTCGCCAAGTCTGAAGAGGCCGTTGTCAAGGCAGAGGATGACACCCCTGCTACTCCACCGGAGGAGGCCGAAGTAGAGGGTTCGTGGGCAGACTACAAGGTGAGTCTCGAGAAGAGTTCAGAAAATAGCTGGTTTTAACTGTCCCCAAAGCGAATCCTTACGTTTGGTAACGCGTCCGACTATACAATGCAAGGAATTGCTGTTGTCGCTGCGATTGCCTCAGGAGCCGGTATTGCCCTGCAGAACCTCATTCTGGGCGAGTTCATCACCACCATCACCGACTTTGCTGCTGGAAAGTCTGAGCCTGCCAAGTTCAGGAGCGATGCCGCTGATCTAGCGTACGTCTTATCATATTTTTTTTTAAACTGGAGGCGGCAATTTTTGCTAATACTTCACAGCCTGTACTTTGTCTATCTCGGTATTGGTCGATTCGTGCTCTCTTACATCTGGAACACCCTTCTCACTTACACCTCATATCGCGTTGTCCGAAACATTCGTCACGAATATCTGCGCGCTGCTCTTCGCCAGGAGGTCGCATACTATGACTTTGGCACCGGTGGTTCTATTGCTACTCAGGCCACTTCCAATGGTCGCTTGATCCAAGGAGGCATTGCTGAGAAGCTGGGCCTCACGTTCCAGGGCCTTTCGGCATTCATCACCGCATTTATCCTCGCCTTTGTCGTCCAGTGGAAGCTCACTCTCATCTGCCTGTGCATTGCTCCAGCCACCATTATTGTCATGACCGTTGTCGCGACTATCGAGGCTGGCCATGAGGTCAAGATTCTCGAGATCAACGGCCAAGCTAACTCACTTGCCGAGGGTATCCTGGCCAGCGTTCGCACTGTTCATGCCTTTGAGATGCGCGAGAGACTTGTTGCCAAGTTTGACAAGCATCTTCAGGAAGCTCACACGGTCGGCAAGAAGATTTCCCTTTACATGGGTCTCATGTTCTCTGGCGACTATACCATCATCTACCTTGGATTTGGTCTTGCTTTCTGGCAAGGTATTCACATGCTTTCCAAGGGAGAAATCACCAGCTCTGGCGACATCTTCACGGTGCTGCTCTCTGTTGTGATTGCTGCTGTCAACTTGACTCAGCTTGCCCCCTATTCGATCGACTTTAGCCGTGCCATGTCTGCTGGAGGACAGCTCTTCGCCCTTATCGACCGACAATCTGCCATTGACCCTCTTGACAAGTCGGGCGAGATTCCATCCGAGACTGTTGGCCATGTTGAGTTGGAGAACATCACATTTGCCTATCCCACTCGGCCAGACACCACCGTGCTGGAAGACTTCTCGCTCAAGGTTCCTGCGGGCAAGGTCACTGCTTTGGTTGGACAATCGGGTTCCGGAAAGAGCACAATCGTTGGTCTTATCGAGAGATGGTACAACCCCAAGTCTGGTACAATCAAGCTGGATGGTCGCCCGATTGACCAGCTCAACCTGAACTGGCTGCGAAAGAATGTCCGTCTCGTGCAACAGGAGCCTGTCCTCTTTGAGGGATCTGTATTCGACAACATCAAGCATGGATTGGTTGGAACCGAGTGGGAAAACGCCCCTACGGAGCAGCAGATGGAACGAATCCAGGAGGCGGCCAAGATGGCATTTGCCCACGACTTCATCACTGAGCTGCCTGAAGGTTACAACACCCAGATTGGACAACGTGGTGGATTGCTCTCTGGTGGTCAAAAGCAGCGAGTCGCCATTGCTCGCAGCGTCGTCTCACAGCCCAAGGTTCTTCTTCTCGACGAGGCCACGAGTGCCCTCGACCCCCATGCCGAGAGCGTCGTCCAGCAGGCCCTTGATCGTGCATCTGAGGGCCGTACCACTATTGTCATCGCTCACAAGCTCGCCACCATCCGCAAGGCCGACAACATCGTCGTCATGTCCAAGGGTGTCATCATTGAGCAGGGTACTCACGAGTCCCTGATCGCTGATGATGGTGCCTATGCCGGACTTGTTAAGATCCAGAACCTCGCTGTTTCTGGTGCCGCTTCTACAACCTCGACCGAGGTTGAAGAGGCCGAGTCTGAGGCTGCTGAGGATTCCATCGAGGCCTCTAAGACACTCACCAAGTATGAAACCCATGTTGAGCAGCGAATGGAGAGCCAAAAGGAGCGCGATAACTATGACAACTACAAGCAAGCGGGTTTCGTCGCAGTGGTTTTCCGACTTATTCGCGAGAGTCCCGAGATGGCCTGGTCTTATTTCTTCGTCATGGCTGGAGTTCTGGGTGGTGTCGCCGCCTTTCCCGGACAGGCTTTCCTGCTCGCCAGCATGGTGGATGTCTTCACCTTGACCGGTTCTCGCCAGAGAGACCGCGGTGACTTCTTTGCCGCCATGTTTATCGTCTTGGCGGCCGGTCTCTTCTTTTCTTACTTTGCTCTCGGTTACGCTACCAACAACATCGCTCATTTCCTGAGCCACAAGTTCCGAAAGCAGAGTCTCCATGATATGCTTCGTCAGGACCTTCAGTTCTTCGACCGAAAGGAGAACAACACCGGTGCCCTGGCCAGTCGTGTCGACTCAAACCCCCAGTCTGTCCTGGAGCTGATGGGTTTCAACATTGCTCTTATCCTGATTGCGGTCCTCAACCTGGTTGCTTGCAGTATTCTGGCCATTGTATACAGCTGGAAGCTTGGTCTGGTTGTTGTCTGCGCTGGACTCCCACCATTGGTTAGCTCCGGTTACCTCAAGATTCGCATGGACGCCAAGCTGGACCGTGACACTTCGAAGAGGTACTCGACAAGTGCGTCTATCGCCTCCGAAGCCGTTACCGCTATCCGAACTGTCTCATCATTGGCCATTGAGGAGTCGGTTCTGAACCAGTATGTCGATGAGCTGAACCACGCCGTCTCTGGCTCCAAGAACGACCTCTTCCGAATTATGATCTTCTTTGCCCTCACGCAATCCATCGAGTATTGGTTCCAGGCTCTCGGTTTCTGGTACGGCTGCCGCCTCCTCTCCTACGACGATGTCTCAATGTACAACTTCTTTGTCGCTTTCCTGGGCGTCTTTTACTCGGGCCAGGCCTCGGCCCAGCTCTTCCAGTTCTCGACCAGTATGACCAAGGGACTCAACGCCGCCAATTACATCTTCTGGCTGAACCAGCTTCAACCTACTGTGCAGCCAACCCCTGAGAACCGCGATAACGGCCCCAAGGAGGGAAGCTCTGTTGGCCTGAACGACGTTCGCTTCTCTTACCCCCTTCGACCTCACGCACATGTCCTCCGTGGCATTGACCTGGAAGTCAAGCCTGGGCAATTCGTGGCCCTCGTCGGTGCCTCTGGATGCGGCAAGTCTACCATGATTGCCATGCTAGAACGATTCTACGATCCGTCGAGCGGAACCATCAAGCTTGGCGACCTGGATCTTCCTGACATTAACCCCCGTCTCTACCGCCGCATCATTGGTCTCGTTCAGCAGGAGCCAACTCTGTTCCAGGGAACTATCCGAGAGAACATTGCTCTTGGTATCGACGACCCCGCTACCGAGAACCAAGACCCTGCTTCTTCAGTATCGGATGAAAAGATTGAGGCAGCTCTTCGTGCTGCTAATGCCTGGGACTTTGTTTCCTCCCTCCCCGACGGTCTTAACACCCAGGCTGGCTCGAACGGTGCCCAGCTATCTGGAGGCCAACGACAGCGAATCGCCATTGCCCGAGCTCTTATCCGAAACCCCAAGATTCTCTTGCTTGATGAGGCCACCAGTGCCCTCGACACGGAGAGTGAAAAGATCGTGCAGGGAGCTTTGGCCGAGGCAGCAAAGGAAGGAGACCGCATCACAATTGCCGTCGCTCACCGGCTGAGCACGATCAAGGACGCCGACAAGATCTGCGTCTTCCTCGGCGGCAAGATCACAGAGGTGGGAACGCACCAGGAGTTGATTGCGCAGGGCGGGTTGTATCGGAAGATGTGTGAGGCGCAGGCTCTGGACAGCTAATGACTCGGCTCTTTGCTTTTTGGCGGGAATTAAAAGGGAAAAGTACTAATTTGTAATGATGGCGTAAAATACCCCCGAACTACGTATTCGTATCGTACAATGAGATAGAATTCATTGTGTATCAACACAGCAAATGCAACATGTTGAAAGCTCCCAAGTCTCTGGTTGTGAAACAATAGCTGAGTGGTTGGATGGGAATTCCAACTACCCCTCATCAGTTGTCCGGCCAAACAGACCCCGGAATGAAGCACGGCATGCAGCCATCGTAAGAGTCAAACCAGTCTCATGCGGTTGCGGGTGAACATCTCATATGATGTGGTCAGCGGACGTCTAATCAAGCTCGACAATGGCGAAAGAGTTGGGGCTAGATTCCAGTGGTTGATGGGGAACTCAGACACGGACCCGGATAATCTACGGAGGGCACGCTAACTGAGGCTTGGCCCGCTTCCAATAGTGGCGCGTGGCGGCCTCGGCCGACGAGTGGAGGGAAAGCAGGAAGGAACCAACGGGCGGTAGTTGCCTTTCCGGGACCCAAATTTGGGTACATGCCAACTTGCACTTGCGATCTGTACTGTACTTCCAGAACGTTTCCCTTCCAACTCAACTCCATCCGACGACGATTTTGTTTCCCCGGAAGACCATGGCGAGCCGCGCCTTTGACTGAAAGAGAAGATTCCGATTCCATTCTTGTATACTAAGTAAGCATCCCCTCTTTCCCGGGTTCATTTGCGCCCCATCTACCCCTGAAGTTGCGAGCCCTGCTCCAAGCTCCAGCGCGCAGATTAGCTCGCTAGCCCCTTTGCCTTTGCACCGGGACCCTTTTGCTGACACGATCGCGCAAAGTATTTGCTATTCACATTCAACTTCGACCTTCTTCTCAACTACGAGCCGACCGCCTGACTCGGCCTCGCGATGGCTTCAGAGTCGCCAAACGCGGCGTGGCATCCGGCTATGATGCCTAATGACTCCCATGCTCTCAGCTCCACCGAGGCTCCCGCGGATCCTGCACAGGCGACGTCATCAACAACAGACACGGTTGTGCAACCCAGCAAGCCTACCACTCAAGATACCCAGTCGCAACCCGAACAGAAGCCCTCTGAAGGAAGCGATGCTGCCAATGCCTGGCTCTCGCAAGATGGTGATGATGCCGGCGATTCTTGGTTAGCCTCGGAGGTTTCAGCACCTCAACAACCCGAACCCGAACAGCTTCCTGATCAGGCTGCCCCTGAGCAGTCCAAGACAGAGAAAACCCCCCCCTCAAAGGCACCGAAATCACAACACTCCAGCTCCATGTCCTTTGCCCGGACTGTGTCCCACGAAGTGAGCTTCAATGACGACGACGAAGGAGATTGGAACCTTTCTCGCACAGACACCGACCCCTTTAAGTTTATGCCTCCTTCCGATAGAACAAACTCTTTTCCAGTTGTCCCCCCTATGCAGCCGAGCTCGGATACGCACGATCACCAGCCCCTTCCCTCCAACCAGGCTTTGGATGTTTTGGAAGAGACGGAGAAGGATGTTGATGTGGAGGAGCAAGCGTACAAGCAGCAAGATGCTACTGATGGATTGGACGCGCCGCGCCGTGGCCATTCCTCATCAATCTCCATTGGCGGAGAACTCAAGAGCCCCGAAGGCCAGGCGTCCGAGGAACGATTCGAGGAAGGCATCCCCTTGATTTCTCAGTCTGCGGAAAAGGAGGGACAGAGCACTGAACCTACTGGGGCCCTGAGCTCTTTTGATGATGGAGATGCAGAGGGAGAGGATTTCTTCAAGCAGGTGGAAGACGGCGCGAATGCCGTGTCTGATGCGCCTGTTCCTTCACTGGAGCGAAAGTCGACCATGCAAGTCATGGATTCGTTGAATACCGGCACCATTACGCGGCAACCGACTCTTGAGGAGACCCCCGAAGAGGACGAGGAGCCAGCTAAGCCTGCTGCTGCCACTGAACCGGCCACTGCTAACGCCGCTCCCAAGGAAGATTTGGAATCGAAGTGGGAACAAGCGTTCGCTGATGATGACGATGAAGATTTCCTTCTCGAAGACAATGGCGCGGATGGGAAGCAGGTTGACCCAGCTGCATTCTTCGGAAGCGATGATGAGGGCTTCTTGGAGGATGAAGAGCCAGCTCCCGCTCCGGCACCCCAACCTGCCCCTGTTGCTGCACGTCAACCCTCAGGATCCAATCCCTATCTTCCCCAGAAGCACGCAAACCAACATGCGCCATCTCCATATGCTCCTGGCGCGCCCGCGCCCGCTCCAGTCCAGGCTGCACCCATCCATCCTACTTCCGCTTACAATACCCCGGCCCCCGGAATGACTCCTATGGGGTCCGCGCCTCAATATGGCCGAGCCCCTCCAGCACGCCCTGAAATGCCAAAGGCACAGAGTTTCGCGGACAAGTCGAAGGGAGGCTATCACTCGCCATACGATCTCCCCACCGATCTTGTTACCAATGTGGTGAAGCCTCGCAAGAGAGCAAGCATGCAACAACTCTCCCTGGCGAACCATCTTCACGCCCCGGTTCAACCTCCCCCGCGAAGTGCCAGCGTCGGTATGCCTGGTCCTCCTACGAGGCTCACACCTCCTTCCTCTAGCCATGGTCTCCCTAGTCAACATCCTCAGTCGCCCCCGAAACCTACGACACCAGGACTCCAGCATCATGAGAACTTCTTCGAGGAACTGCCTATGACTTCCAGGCCACGTCCTAGCTCAAGGACAAGCCACAGGGGGGCCTCGCCAGCTCGGCAGCCGCCAATGACCCATGCGCATGTTCCTTCACCGTTGATGCCTTCAGCATCGACTCAGATGCCACCTCCGCCCCTCCCTGCTATGGCCATTACACCTAGCCAGGCTCCTAGTCAGCCACCAGCTGCTCAGCAACCGGGGGCCAACCTGGTTGCTCCTGAGCGAGTCAGCCCCTATGCGGCTCTGTCTAACTCTGCCAACCATTTGCCTGCTCCATCGTCTAGTGCTTCTCGATATTCTCCTGCTCCCACCCATGCCGGAAGCCACACAGCACCGCCTGCTCCGGCAAGCAGCCGCTACTCCCCCGCTCCCCCGGCTACGAAATCTCACGGATCCTATGGCCCTGTGTCTGCATCTGCTGTTCCCACACCGATGCTGCCTCATCAGCCACGGACTTCCAGCCCGTTGACCCACTGCGAGAGTTCCGGATTTGAGCCAAGACTCAACCGGGTTTCATCTCTTCCTCCCACGCGCGAGGTAGAGGAGGAGGATGATCAGCCTACTCAAACTAGATCTTTGAGTGCTACTCATGCTCCCGCCCCCTACCACGAGTCGAAGTATAACCCCGCGTCTCCTCCCAAGGCGTCACGGCAGACACCACCTCCCCCAAGTTATGCTTCGCAGTTGACGCTCTCTCCTCCGAAGCAGTCGGGACCATATGCACCCATTGCTGCCCCAGCTGCGCCGACTGGCTTCGTGCCACCCCCTCGAGCTCAGACCCAATCGCCAAGCGCTTCGTTTGGCCACAAGCAAGCGCAGAGATCGGCCGACTCGACACGCCGCCCCTCGTCTGCGCATTCGCATGGCTCCCCAGCTACGACAAAGCCGTCGTACGCGCCCTACGCCCCAGTGGCCCCCGCTGCGCCGGCTGCCCCACCCGCCACATTTGCTCCTCGCACTCGGGGCCAGTCCATTAATATGAACATGGTTGCGCCTACTGATGGGCGGGAGAGTGATCCCCTCCAACGGTGGCGAGGTGTTCCTGTCATTTCCTGGGGTGTTGGTGGCACCGTTGTTACATCGTTCCCCAAGAGCATCCCGCGGTATGGCATAAACCAGAGCGTGCCAATGATTGTGCGAACTCCCGGAGAAGTCAAGATTCAGAACGTCAAGGACATTGAGCCCCTTCAGGATCACTTGGCCAAGTTCCCCGGCCCGCTTAGGGGCAAGTCCAAGAAGAAGGAAACCATCACGTGGCTGAACACTGCTATCGAGGCGTTGGAAAAGGACCTGCCTGATCTGTCGTTCCATTCCCAGCTTTCTCTGGAGGTGAAGCGATCTATCGAGCGATTGCTTCTCTGGAAGATCCTTCGTATCTTCATTGAGCATGATGGTGTTCTGGAAGGTAACGCCGCTGCTGAAAAGGCCGTTCGACTGGTTCTCTCCCCGGGCACAAAGACCCCGACTGCCGATGACGATGCACTTTTCCCTACTGCCAGCAACCTCGGCGGTCAGCTTGCCTCAGTCACATCGATGCAGTCTGATGGCGCCGATGTCTCAACCATGGAGCAGATCCGGCATTATCTGCTCAGGGGTGATCGTGAGAAGGCTGTTTGGGCCCTCGTCGACAAGCGACTTTGGGGACATGCTATGCTCATCTCGCATACTGTAGAGGGAGACCTCTACAAGCGGGTGGCGCAGGAGTTCGTTCGCAAGGAAGTCAACTACCCTGGTCATGCCAACGAGTCCATGGCTGCACTCTACAAGATCCTCTCTGGAAACTATGAAGACTGTGTTGATGAGCTCGTTCCCGTGCATGCTCGAGCTGGCCTTCAGCTTGTGTCAACCAATGCGGGCTCAGGTCCTACTAAGGACACCCTTGACGGATTGGACAAGTGGCGAGAGACCCTGTCTCTTGTCCTCAGCAACCGCAGTGCGGAAGACACCCAGGGTCTGAATGCTCTTGGTAGTCTTTTGTCCAGCTACGGCCGGGCCGAAGCAGCTCATATCTGCTTCATGTTTGGCCGTAGTGGGTCCATCTTTGGAGGGTTGGACGATCCTAATGCCCACTTTGTTCTCCTTGGAGCGGACCACCGACAACAGGCAGACCAGTTTGCAAAGGAGACAGAAGCTCTTCAACTTAGTGAGGTTTATGAGTACGGACTGTCGCTTGCAGGAGGCGCTCATGCCGCCGCTGGAGCTCCTCATCTGGCGGCTTATAAGCTTGAACATGCTATGGTTCTTGCTGAGTATGGCCACCGGGATAAGGCTCTGCAGTACTGCGATGCTATCCTGACAGCTATCCACTCCCAGACCAAGCGGTCGCCTTATCACCATCCTATTCTGGAGTCCGCCGTCGAGGACTTCATGATGCGGTTGAAGCAAGCCCCGAAGGAGGACAGCGGTTCCTGGATCTCGAAGCCTAGCATGAACAAGGTCTCGGACAGCATGTGGAACAGGTTCAACAAGTTTGTTGCAGGAGATGACACCGAGGAGAATGGGGCTGCTGGAGAGTCTGGACCATTCAACCGCCCCTCTGGCGAGTTCAGCCGATCTCCCTCCGTTTCCAACTTTGACATCTATGCTCAACAGTCACCAAGCTTTGGCATGACCCCTGCTCAGCCGTCTACCCAGGCGCCCATGAGCGCGGCCGCATCCAGGTATGCCCCGGCTGCCGCTGCGGCTGGAGCTCCAGCTGCTTCATCCAACCCTTATTCTCCCACTTCGCAGTACACCCCTGGAAGAACCTCGATAGACAGGACATCCTCTGAATACCCTCGAAGCTCGTATGAGCCTGGCTATCCCGGCGCTCCTTCATCCGCCCCGGCTGTTCCAGGTGACAGCTACGTTCCTTCAGTTCCTCCTCCTCAGCAGAATAATGTTGGTTCTGAACCTTCCGGCCTGGCCCCTGCGGCTCAAATTACGCAGTCGTACTCGCCGGCTGGCTACCAACCTTACGGAATGCCAACGCAGGCCAGCAACTCTACGGGTGAAGATGATAAGCCTGCCGAGCCTTCGCAACAAGGATTCCAACCTCTTAGCTATGGTTACGAGCCTCCACAGATGAACTCTAACCCTCCGGAGCCTGAGACGCCGCAAAATGCTGGTGAGAGTAGCAGTGGTGGATATGAACCTCCGTCATTCCAGCCCTACGGTTACGAACCTCCATCCTATGAGCCAGACCCTGAGCCATCAGCCGAGGGAGACGAGGATACGCCCAAGCCAAAGAAGAAGAGCTTCATGGATGATGATGACGATGATTTCCCCTCGATGAAGCCTAAGGAAAAGACCAAGTCGGAGAAGGACCGCGAGAACGAGGAGATGTTCCGCAAGGCTGCCGAAGAAGATGGTAAGGAACCTGCCAAGCATTGTGATAGCAACTTACTAACAATTATACAGCGAAGCGTGCCGCCGCTCAGCAGCCAGCCAAGAAGGGCTGGGGCTTCAGTGGATGGTTTGGAGGTAGCAAGAAGGCCGCCGCTATCGACACTCCTTCGCCTGGTGAATCATCACCTGGAAAGCCTATCCGCGCTAAGCTTGGTGAGGCCAGCAGTTTCGTGTATGACCCTGAGCTCAAGCGATGGGTTAACAAGAAGCCTGGTGCCGAGAATACGCCCGCGAAGACGGCCACACCACCTCCTCCACGTGGTGGACCTCGATCTGTGTCGGGAACTCCTCCACCTCCCCCTGGAACTCCGCCACCGTTGGTGACCAGCAACAGCGCGCCACCGCCGCTCATGCCTCCCAAGGTCCGCGCTGGTACGCCCGACCTGACAAGAACTGCTTCGTCTGACAGCCTGGCACCGCCTCCCATGCTCCGGTCTGTCTCCAACACCAGTAACGGCCCACCAAGCCGGCCTACTACCAGCATGAGCAACGCCAGCAGTATCGATGATCTGCTCAGCGTCCAGCCACGCAAGGCTAGCGACAAGAAGAAACCACGAAAGAGTGGCCGTTACGTCGATGTCATGGCGAAGTAAAAGAAAGAAAGAAAGAGATGAGTTGTAATTCAGGACATCAAGCATTTGTGCCGATCTCGGCATCATTAAGCTGTGTCCAGGCGTTATTCGGGGGGTTCATGTCTCGGATGAACCAATCTGTACTATAGACTATCGTTGTGTTTTTATCATACTCTCAGTGGCGCCGAGGGAAGACTGGGCCTTGGTGGCTGTAATACGCCAGTTGTACACTTGAGGGAGTGGAAGAGAAGGACTTTTGACTTGTAATATTTTGGATCAGCGTCAAGATTAGAGATGGCGGCTCGAGACACGGTTATGACTCGAAAGCCCGGTATCAGATACGGAACGATAATGCGTTGAAGATTCATTTCTACCAGTTTGCTTGATCGTGTGCACAATATGTGACCTTTCACCCTGCTCAAACACCAACTGTATCCTGCCCAGCTCCATGATGAAAACGACCCAGGCCCTAAGATGTGTTTTGAGAACAACTCCAACGCCGAAATCAAGTCAAGATCCTTTTCTCGATACCCAGATCAGACACTGTATGATTGAACATAGTACTTCTGTTTGTTAGCATGTGCTAGAAGCATGCGAGAAGATTTGAAGGACGTACCGTGACGACCGAATCGTCTGCCGCAGCATCATCGTACTGGGGCACATAAACATAGAGAATTAAAGCATGGTCATCTGCAAAGCAAGCAATCACCCTACCCTCCAGCCGACCGACACTCAGGACACGGCTCCAATCCTTGCCATCCACGCGAACAGTTGCCCAACGATCTGGGCCGTCCTCACGGAACTTGGTACTGGGGTGCTCTTCGACAGGACAGTCTAGCTGGGCAGGATCCAGCTCTGGGTTCTCCAAATTAGACCAGACGCTGCAGATATCAGTGTTTTCCGTCGCCATGCGCAGACGCAAGCCACCGTGCATGTTGGCGCTGAGTTCGAGCTTTGGTGATTTTGTGGTGGTGGATGACCCAGAGCTGGAGGCCATTGCAAGCTTGGTGAAGCGGTCCGAGATGGCCTTGAGCTGAAGGAGTGGTGGCAGTTGGATGTGCACGTCAGGTTCACGCACTCGTGGTTGCATGATGGTTTCAACCGTCTCTGGATGGAGAACCCGCACGGGAATATCCTGCGTGATAATCTTTTCGTGCTCGCGTCTCAGAGAAGTTTCGAGGTTCTCAGCCTGGAACATGTCGTCATCATCAAAGGGATCATCTCCTGCACCAGTACCCGAGGGTTTCGCAGCTCCGGGTGCATTAGAAGGATTGGCTGTCGTTGTTGTGATGGTCATGGATAACACGGGCAAGCCCTCCTTCTTTGTTAGGCGGAGAGAAGCGGATATGCTGTTGAGGGCGGACTTGAGGGCGCGTTGGAGGGGCTGAAGGGGAAGCTCTAGGTTGATGGTGTTGCCTGCTTCTGCGGATTGGATGTGATAGCCGTCAAAGATGAAATCCATGGCAAGTGAGCTGGAAGATTGTCAGCGGATGTGTTCTTCCGTCTGCGATGAAGACTACCTAAAAAGGAATTCAAGGGAAAGTACGTACGCCCAGACTTGCGATCCCATATCTGGGATGACGGTAAAGCGCGCCGTGTCATCGCTCAAGCGCAGCCAGGCGATCTTCTCAAGAGAGCCAAGTGCAGCTGTGAGCTCTGCGAATATCACGGTCAGTAGGAGATGACGATCTAGGAAAATATGAGAGACGGACTTGCAAATGTGCGAATATTTTTCAGCTCTGTGCGGAATCGCATATTGAATGGGCAGCTGCGAAGGCTGTGGTGATGGAAAGTGACGATGGTGAGTGAGGTTGAGAGTTGGAAGTTTGGTGGGGTCTTGATAGGCTGCCGTGAAGGAAGGTCTCTCACCAGCCAATTTTGAACTACTTGACGGAGTATAGGAACAACCCACCTTCGCAAACCGAGTAACTATTCGGTGGTAATTTAAATTGAATAAATGAGTTCATTGATGTAAGTACTGATTTGGATTGCTTGGTCCATGGGTGCTTTGTTTATGACTCTACGGCAAGTGACATTATCGCCTTATACCAGTTCCTCTTGCTTGCATGAGTTCCGTCTTTCCTCGTCTGCCAATTTGACCCAACTACGAGGCGCTCTTTCCTAGATATATTCCCCTTCTCGACTATTAGACGATAAATGAAAGGCAAGATGAATCGATTTCAAGGAAGGTGCCATCTGGGCATCTACCTTCCATCACTGAACAACAGTCAAGAGAAAAGCTGCCTGGCTCCACGGACCTCGCCCTCTTCTCTTCTGCTCTCTACTCCATCATCGTATCGTACTTTCGCCCCATATACCATCGTTACATCATCCAACATCTTACCAAACCTCTCTTCCATTATCACTTTGGAACCTCCATCGTTTTGGGCCTTTCGCCATTCAACTCCGCCACTACTTGACCATACTGATATCTCGCTATGAGCGTCTATTCCCAACCAACCAGTAACTTTGAACCATCATGTCTGTTCTACGCCCTCTCAGATCGTTCCGAAGACGGATCCGCAGACCAACCTCCCCATGCGTTCAGGAGCTACGTCCGCAGGTCGCGGACGAGGAACGACGACCCTCCGTGATAAGAAGACTATTTACTCGCAAGAAGACCATGGCTGTGGAAGAGAACTTGGCGCCCGTAGTCTCGGAGCCCGTGTTCTCGGAACCCGAGGTCTTCAATCGAAGTCTTTCCATTGGCCGCTCTGCTTCGGTCAGATCTCCGTCGCCTTCACAGCTGGAGGAAGTACAGTCTAACCACACAGGCGAAATATCCACCGTCGTACTACGTGCTCAGCAACTTGCGACTGGGGAAGGTCGACCTCGAGAGGAACCCCCAGCAGAGGAGCCACTAGCAGAAGAACACTTAGCTGAAGAACCCCTATCGGAAGAACTTCCAACAGATCGGATTTCAGGAGAGTAGCCTTCTTCTGAGAACGTTCCCGTCGATCCGCGTATTCGCCTCGTCACCGAGCGTCCCGCCTTGGGATATTTGCTACCTACAAGTGACTTGCCATCCATTGCCGAAGAACGAGGCGAGCCTCGATCTCAACAAAGTCGGCCTTCACCAACACAAGGCGAACCTCGACCTGAGGAAAGACGGCCTCCACCAACACAAGCTCAGCTAGACCTCCGATCCCCAAAGTTGAGGTTTCCAATGGTTGGGCCCAATGGCTGTGCTTTCTGTGGGAAACTGTACATCACGGTTCCTCCGCCCACAGAGGTTGGTGAGGACTTTGGTGAGGGCCTGGAGGTTGAGGCCTACCTCCCCTGTGGTCACAAATTTGGTCACAGATGCCTCAATCGTTACATGCAGGCTCTAAAGCATGAAGAGACGCAGCCAGGAGAGACACAGCCAACACGTTGCCCATGGGGCAATTGCCTCCCCCTGCTACACAGGTGTGGGCATATGTGCACTCCACAAAGAACGCCCCCTACGCCTCTCAGTCCTCAACGCATCATGACGGACAAAAATTTGCCTGTCTTGCATGGATTCTGTGAATTCTGCTTATCAGACGAAGGCTATTCCATCTGCCAGCGGATCGGAAAACATAGAAAAAGAAGACTACACCACTTGGAGAGCAGCGTATCGTCCTCATTCTTGGAGAGGCCTTTCCACAAGGCCAGTGTGCAATATTTCCGAATACGCCAGAGAAAGGAGTTACAGAATCTAGACAAGGCAGTTCTGGCCCATGAACACAGCAGAGCCAGAAACTTTTACAACCAATGGCTCATAGAGTCGAGACGATCGCAGGAACACCGCAGCCGGACCTCCTCAAGGAACAGCCAAACCCAGGGAGACGGGACTAAGAGCCAACCTCGTGAGAACGATCAACCCTGGAATAAACGACCTCAAGAAACCCAGTCACGAGGAACCCAGGAACAAGATAGCCAGGCCCAAGGGAGCCAAATTCCAGATCACTCGCGTCGAACCAGCATCGCTCCGAACAACTTGCCTGGGGACAGCCAGCCTGGACACAGCCTAGCGGAATTGATTAGGGGGGGTCAGCAATCGACTCTCCGTCGACAAAGCGTCGCACACCCTGAAACGCTTGAACAGAGCGCGAAGGAGAGGAGAATCCTGGATGAGATGATGTCATTGAAAGAACCGGAAGAAGTCACGAGTATGGACCAAGTTCAAGAAAGCTACAAGAGAAAAGCAGAAGAAAAGATGGCCGAGGACGGGGGTGAAGTTAAGGAAGAAGAGCAGGCTCAAAAAGAAGGCAAGGGTAAAGGAAAGGCAAAGGCCGTCAGGCCCTACCACGAGCCCATGTCCAAAAGGCGCGGAAGCGTGTAGGCTGGAGGAGTTGGTTGGAGGAAGTGGCTGCATTTGCATTTGGGGCTTTGGGTTCCCAGCGATATGATTACAGCGGAATGTGTATTAAGTGAGAAACGTTGTGTGGTATAACGAGTAATGATAGGGCGTTTGGTAGGGGGAATTCAGCGTTAATTTATGATTGCTGGTTGGATCCGTTTTCTGACGGTGTAGCATTAGATGGCTCAGTCATTCATGACTGAAAGAGTACTTTGAATGTGTTGGTTTGAATCACGTTCTGTTGTCAAGACCTGACATTATTCCTAGCAAGCCGGTCTGACTCTTCATCGCTATCATCTCTGAACCCTTCCTCGAGGCTATGGTAGGTTTAGTTAGCAACGGCACAGACAAGACGAGATATAAGATGGAGCCATTGGGCCTAATGAAACGTCTTCACATAGTGGTTCCACGTATGCGATCAAGATACTCACTCTCTACTCAATCGTCTGGTATTATCCGGGCGAGCCGCGCGAGTGTCGGCTTCCATCTGTCGCCAGGTAGCCTCGTCGACGTGGCCGAGTTCCTCGCCGTCCTCGTCATCTAAACCATCCTCGGAGCCAGTATCGGACGAATATGGGGCATTGCGATTCGAGCGCCAGGCAGAGATGCGGGAGGTTATGCGATCGCGCAAGGACAAGGTCTGCGACGAGAGGGAGTCGAGGGGGAGGTATTGACTGTAGCGGGCGTAGCGGCGCCAAAGGGGAATCAAGACGTATGTGGAAAGAAGAAATAGGATAAGCGAGACGACAGCGGGAACGGCGAGCGTCTGTTTTCGTTAGCGACCGAGTGTCATGGTCATGATGTGAGGCGCACCTTGATCATGGACGTGCTGGCACCCATGGTTGCGTCTGCGTCTGCTCGCGTGGCTCTACCAAAGACAGCGCGACGGTGTAAGAATTGCGTCGCCGCAAACAATCACGATGCTTGAGATGCAAGCAAAAAAAGAGACCTAGGTTGGAGAAAGGGCTACGATGCCGCTCCAACGGGGGGAATTTGGCATACAGAAGCAGAAGCCGAACGCGGCCGGACTGAAGGTCAAGTCGGGTTGGACGAGGCTACTCCAGCGAAGACGTGGCGTCGGGGTCGGGTTGTTCATCATGCACAAGCCACAGGCCGTGACGACGCCGACGCACCCGCTAAAGGGGGGCCGCCTCCGGCAGTCTAAAATCTACAAGGGGACCATGAGAAAGCGGGCCGTCTAGAAACGTCTGGGGGGTGATGGGATGGGATGGATGGATGTGTTTATTCTGGGAGAATGGAATGGGGTGTTTAAGACAACAAAGCATGGAGAGCGGGAGGACCGGGAAACTTGTCTTTTGCAAGGTAGCGAGGGAGGACATTTGTACATATCCAATTCAACAACTGGACTGTCTGTGTCACATGGATTTGATTATGAGGGTTCCATGTGAATCGCTGCAATCAGCAAATAAGAGATGCGTCGCACAACAGCAGGCCGCCCAGCCTGTGACCAGCTGCCCAAAATAGCCAACCAACCGTGCCAACCAACCATCCATCGATGGATTACATGAACACTTCTCAGGAGAAACTCTAGCGTTAGTTACTCTGCATCTCTCCCTCGAACCCTACATAGCACAAAATAAGATACCGTGAACCGGGAATAGTTGTGGAGGTTTTGTTGGTCCCCCCCGAGCCGAGTCTTTTTTGCTTGCTTGCTTGTCTAAGCCAACTTGTATTCAAGACTCCACTTGAATACGGCTCACCATGACCACCGTCAGCGATGGGAAGCCACGCGACACGATCCTTGGAGTTGAGCATAAGACGGAGAGTGGTGGTGTCCTATTTTGCATAAGTTCGGTTTTGCTGAGGGGGTTCTTGGGCGTTCTTTGGGCCTCCAACTCGTCCAGGGGTTTGTAAATGGGTCCATTCACCCGCAAACTGGATGGACAGTACTTTGGTATCTTGCAACTGAAATGCCAGAGAAAACGGTCCTGTTTGCGCCACAAATATCTGTCAAACTCTCTACTGCAACCCTAGAAATCGTCGATCCCAGCAATCCGGTTCTATCGAGAGTGAATTCTCTCGCCAGGTAGGTAGACGTCGGGCGGCGCGTCCTCATATCCAGTGTCCACTTCCCCTGATAGACGGCCCTGGTCACAATGAGAGAAGCCACCGACACTCCCTGTAGAGAGAGGCCCCCCCTCTCCAGCGCCCAGTCAGCGACCGCCTTCAGCGCTCCAAGCGGCGGCTAGCCAATATTCGGTCCCATCATCCCCATAAACCCTTAAGCCAATCCGCATTAATCTTGGCCGTGACCCTGGCTTTGACTTGAGAGCCAGAGCCAGCAGATCCCTGATCATAGACGACGGGACCAAACCAAACCACAAAGACCACACCGAACCGAACCATCCCAGTCCTTTTTACCTCTCCAGTTCTTTCTTACGTGCTACTGCTACGTGCGGCATCCGCTCCTTATTGCACGCATTCGATTCGACGATCCGGCAGCTTCGTTCCAGCACCCACCTTACTTGACTCGACTCTCCGTTGAGACAAGACAACCACCACCACCACCACCGCCCGCTTCAGCCCGGGAGCCGCATTGTCTCGCCCTCCCTATCCCTCTCCAATCCTCCCGCAGCCCACGGCGAATCCGACTCGACATCCCACACTACCGCGACCGATCCGGGTTTCAAAAATCACCAAGCCCTCCACTCAACGCCGATTCGATTTCGAGGTCCAACCCCTCCCCCCCCAAAACCAAAACTTGGACCTCTTCATCAACCCCCGTCGTCACTTGGAAGTTGCTTGATTGTTGCGTCCCCACGGACTGCGACGTCGTGCCCCCCATGAAGCGAGCGGCCCTGGGCCAGCACATCGCCTTGTTCACGTGTTTCAACTTGTAGTCGTCGCCCGCGCTCGAATTTCATTGCTTTCAGTCGCCGCCGTTTCTCAAATTCCCCTTCCTTTACCGTTGCGATATCAACACCGTCATCGACCGGCAACAACACGAACGATCGCGAGTAAAGACTCCGCTTCCACCACCGCCGCGGTCACGACCGCTCCACCGCCATGTCGTCCGCCGACAAGTCGAGGCAGTCCTCTGGCGGACGGTCCATCTTCTCCCGGAGTAAGCACAAGGACAAGCGCTTCCCGGAAGAGTCTAGATACCCCTCAGACGACGCCGCCAGCTTTCGGTCCTCGAGGCACAGACGAGAGTCGTCGGCCGTCTCGATTGATCGCCCCGGCTCCCCCGACGGAGGCATCAACCAGATGGCCGGTGTGATAACCTCCATCCCCTACGACAGCGTACCAAACGGCTCGCGTTCTCCGATACCCGTCGAATACCTACCCAAAGGCGAGCAGATGCCGGTGCGCCGCGAGCCTCTTCCTCACCACCTAAACAAGAACGGCATGGACTTTCACCAATATCCCAGCTGGGACCAGACGAGTCAGTCTGGTGCGTACTCCCCTGGGCGCCAGCAGCAGCCTCCTTCGGGCTACAACAACAGCAACGTTACTATGGCTTCCAAGGGGGGGCAAGCCCAATATCAACAATGGGGCCCTCCCCCGAGGGGAAGTTCAGCCAGCTCTATTAATCAACCTCATACCCCCCGTTATGATTCGTACATGTCTTCCACAGCCCGTGGTTCGGCCGATAACCTCAGCGTCTTTTCAGGTACTGCAGACCATCATGATGTCAGGATATCGCGCTCACCAAATCCAGCAATGCCTAGTGCGTCCTCTCAGAGTTCATATGCCGCCTCACACTACTCAAACCGCGACTCACACCGAATCACCAAATTTCCGTCACCAGGTCCCGCTACCAGCCCCGTCGGTGAATCACAAGGCGGCCAATTTTACTTTCCAAAGCCAGACGACGATAATGTGGTCGAGCAAATGTTCCTTCAACTGATGCAGAAACGAGGATGGCACAACCTGCCCGAGCAGGCTAGGAGGCAGATGATGGCATATCCGGCTCAGAAGAAGTGGACACTTCTCTATCAAGATCGACTCACTGAGTGGCAGGGCGAGCAGAAGCGCCGACAGACAGCGCGACCGAATCAGTATGCGGCCCCCGATATCACCACCTACTCGGATGAGGAGGGAACCCCCGAATGGTATGTCCGGCGTGTTATGGAGGATCGACTCGACACCAAGGGTATGGGCAGTCTGGAGGTCAACTTGCGAACCCAACAGATCGGCTGGGTTAAGAGATTCGTCGAATGTCAGGGACAGGTCGCCCTGATGACCTTGCTACTTAAGATCAATCGCAAGACGGCAACGGGGCCTGCCCAGGACAACGGCCGGATCGACAAGAACCTGGACCGCGAGTACGATATTATCAAGTGTGTCAAGGCGCTCATGAACAACAAGTTTGGAGCCGACGATGCCTTGATTCACCAGAAAGTTATTGTCGCCCTCGCCACCTCACTTATTTCTCCTCGTCTCACCACACGAAAACTCGTCAGCGAAATTATCACCTTCCTGTGTACCTGGGGTGAGAATGCCGAAGGCCACCTTAAGGTCATTCAGGCCCTGGACGAAGTCAAGTCGCAGTCTGGAGAAAATGGCCGATTCGACGCCTGGATGCGCTTGGTGGAGGTTACTATCGATGGTCGCGGCAAGATGGGTAGCTTGGTTGGCGCAAGCGAAGAACTCAGGACTGGCGGTATTGGCATGGAGAACCTGCTCATGGAATACGCCGTTGCGACTCTCATGCTCGTCAACATGATTATCGACTCTCCAGAGAAGGATTTGGAGTTGAGGATCCATATCCGGGCTCAGTTTACAGCATGTGGCATCAAGCGCATCTTGACCAAGATGGAGGGCTTCCAATATGACCTCCTGGACAAGCAGATCGAGCGCTTCCGGACAAACGAAGCCATTGACTATGAGGATATGCTCGAGCGAGAGAACAGCAGCATCAAGGACAATGTCGAGGCCGAAGTCAAGGATCTGACAGATCCCATTCAGATCACCGATGCCATCCAGCAGCGTCTATATGGCACCAAAACGCAAGATTACTTCGTCTCGGCTCTTCAACATCTGCTTCTAATTCGCTCTAATGATGGCGAAGAGCGTCTACGCATGTTCCAGCTGGTTGACTCCATGCTGAGCTACGTTGCCATGGATCGGCGGTTGCCGAACATGGACCTGAAGCAGAGTCTGAACTTTACTGTCCAGAGTCTGCTCGACAAGTTGCATACAGACTCAGAGGCCAGACAAGCACAGGATGAATCTCTTGAATCGCGGCAAATTGCCGAGGCGGCTATGGCCGAGCGCGATGAGATGAAGGCCAGACTCGAGTTGGGAGCTGATGGACTTGTTGCCAAGCTACAAAGGCAGTTGGAGGAGCAGTCTCGATTTATTGATGCTCAAAAGCGACAGGCGGACGGACTCAAGGCTGAGATGGATAGCATGCAAACTATGCGAGCCAAGGAAGCCCAGCGGTACGAGTTAGAAACGAGAGAATTATATCTCATGCTTCGAGACGCCCAGGATATCGCTGCTTCTAAGTCGGTCAAGCCCAGCGCCAGTGCCAAATCTGCGCCTGGTGCAGCTGGTGCAACTGGTGCAACTGGCGAGGCAGACGCTACTCGCATGCAAGGCATTCTGGACCGTGATCGCCTCATGGAGCGGCTTCAGATGCAGATTGAGCGTCAGAAGACACAGTACAAGCTTGAAGGTCGTGTCTGGGGAGACGCTGTCGGACCTTCAGACCGACTTCGAGCCCTCCGTGAAGAGATGGATGGCAGACCTACAACGCCCCCTGGAGGTGGAACGCCACCCCATGACTTTACCAACAGTGTTTTGGGTAGCATTCGCCGTAACACCAAGATCCCTCGCAAGCCTATTAGGAGATCGGATGGCGAGGCGATTGACGAGGGTGATGAGACTGAGGGTGAGGATGGTGTTGTCTTTGAGAAGCCTAGGATTATTGAGATGAAGCGGCCGACTATTGACCCCAAGCAACAAGCTGGTCTTCTTGGTGAGATTGGCTCCAAGGTTAAGAAGTACGATGCCAGCGATTCTGAGGATGACAACACTGCTACTGGCCCCTCTCACCCAAGCATGGAGACCTCATCCCCTATTACGCCTCCTACCGAAGGCGATGCTCCGAAGATCCAAGTTACAGGTGCCGGGCCACCTCCGCCTCCACCTCCGCCCTTCATACGAGCCCGCTTCTTCCGGCTCGCGT